>CM054149.1:60818439-60845939 GCA_028751875.1 Rapana venosa | reverse complement strand
ACCGGCTCGATCTTCAGCTGTCAAATTGCGAGCGCAACCCTCTAATCACTTCAATTCTCTTGTTCGGACTTTTTCAGCGGGTAAGTGCCAAAGAGGCTATAAGTCAGTGCCAAAGGGGCTATAAGTAAGTGAAATAGGCTGTAAGTGTCAAAGAGGCTATAAGTAAATGCCAAAGAGGCTATAAGTAAGTGTCAAAGAGGCTATAAGTCAGTGCCAAAGGGGCTATAAGTCAGTGCCAAAGGGGCTATAAGTCAGTGCCAAAGGGGCTATAAGTCAGTGATAAATAGACTGTAAGTGTCAAAGAGGCTATAAGTAAGTGTAAAAGAGGCTATAAATAATTGCCAAAGAAGCTATAAGTAAGTGCCAAAGAGGCTATAAAGTAAGTGCCAAAGAGGCTAAAAGTGCCAAAGAAGCTATAAGTAAGTGCCAAAGGGGCTATAAGTAATTGCCAAAGAAGCTATAAAGTAAGTGCCAAAGAGGCTAAAAGTAAGTGCCAAAGAGACTATAAGTAAGTGCCAAAGAGACTATAAGTAAGTGCCAAAGAGGCTATAAGTAAGTGTCAAAGAGACTATAAGTGCCAAAGAAGCTATAAGTAAGTGCCAAAGAGGCTATAAGTCAGTGCCAAAGGGGCTATAAGTAAGTGCCAAAAGGGCTATAAGTGCCAAAAGGGCTATAGGTGCCATAGAGGCTATAAGTAAGTGCCAAAGGGGCTATAAGTAAGTGTCAAAGAGGCTATACGTAAGTGGCAAAGAGGCTATAAGTAAGTGTCAAAGAGACTATAAGTGCCAAAGAAGCTATAAGTAAGTGCCAAAGGGGCTATAAGTAAGTGCCAAAGGTGCTATAAGTAAGTGCCAAAGAGGCTATAAGTAAGTGTCAAAGGGGCTATAAGTAAGTGTCAAAGAGGCTATTAGTGCCAAAGAGGCTATAAGTGCCAAAGAGGCTATAAGTAAGTGTCAAAGGGGCTATAAGTAAGTGTCAAAGGGGCTATAAGTAAGTGTCAAAGAGGCTATAAGTGTCAAAGGGGCTATAAGTAAGTGATAAATAGGCTGTAAGTGTCAAAGGGGCTATAAGTAAGTGTCAAAGGGGCTATAAGTAAGTGTCAAAGGGGCTATAAGTAAGTGCCAAAGAGCCTATAAGTGCCAAAGGGGCTATAAGTAAGTGCCAAAGAGCCTATAAGTGCCAAAGAAGCTATAAGTAAGTGCCAAAGAGCCTATAAGTGCCAAAGGGGCTATAAGTAAGTGTCAAAGAGACTATAAGTGCCAAAGAAGCTATAAGTAAGTGCCAAAGGGGCTATAAGTAAGTGCCAAAGGGGCTATAAGTAAGTGCCAAAGAGGCTATAAGTAAGTGCCAAAGGGGCTATAAGTAAGTGTCAAAGGGGCTATAAGTAGGTGTCAAAGGGGCTATAAGTGTCAAAGAGGCTATAAGTAAGTGTCAAAGGGGCTATAAGTAAGTGTCAAAGAGGCTATAAGTGTCAAAGGGGCTATAAGTAAGTGATAAATAGGCTGTAAGTGTCAAAGGGGCTATAAGTAAGTGTCAAAGGGGCTATAAGTAAGTGATAAATAGGCTGTAAGTGCCAAAGGGGCTATAAGTAAGTGCCAAAGGGGCTATAAGTAAGTGCCAAAGGGGCTATAAGTGTCAAAGAGGCTATAAGTGTCAAAGAGGCTATAAGTAAGTGCCAAAGGGGCTATAAGTAAGTGCCAAAGGGGCTATAAGTAAGTGTCAAAGAGGCTATAAGTGTCAAAGAGGCTATAAGTAAGTGCCAAAGAAGCTATAAGTAAGTGCCAAAGAGGCTATAAAGTAAGTGCCAAAGAGGCTAAAAGTAAGTGCCAAAGAGACTGTAAGTCAAAACACCATCAATAAGATGTGTATCCCAAAGGCTTTACACTTAATCCAAAACAAAGTACTTGGCGGGAGCAGCAGTGGCTGCAGTAATCCCTCAACAGTACCTCACCATGTTTGTCCTATATCTGAACTGGGCGCCCAGCTAAGTGGGTTATAAGGTCAGTTGAGCGATAGACACTTGACATTAAACAGCTCGTGGGTGTATGAATTATAGGCAAATAATCATCGTTTAGGCTGGTGGGTGGAATAATTATAGGCACATAATTATCATTTATGACAGCCTAAATTTTCGACAGTTCACGAGGGCTGTAACTGTACACAGTCTTTCAGCCCACACTTTAAATTAAGCACAAACAGAAGTATAACATTGCATCGTTAGACTGCGTCGCCATTTAGCGGACATCATAGCAATTGGTTTAAATATGGTTTTGTTCAGCCATTAACCATGACACAACTATAACACGAAGAACATAATCAGCAAAGCAACAAAGAGCAAGTCGCTTATACTGTGTTCAAGTGCAATAATTGTCAACCTTCTCGCGGTGGCTAATGATCACTATAATGACCAAAGAAGAAAGCAGAGGAAAAAACTACCAAATATAATAACATCATTTACATTCACAGATAAGGAAATAATTAACAATGTGGCCCAAAACGACATGTCTTTTGTGAAATCTAAGCAACAATGTGATGAAATTGCCAGTATCTTTTGTTGTTCGAACCATCCAGAAATTTCAGACAGGAAAAGGTAAAAAAGTAAAGTAAGGAAAACAAGAAGTAAATGCAAGGACAGGCATACAAAGAAATCATAAGCGGCAAGATGAAGATGTCACCATCATCAGAAAAAGATAACACCCAAATAGACAAACAAGCAGACACTGCCATTTCTAGATATACATGAGCACGCACATACATAGACGCACACAGGTACACATACAGACACCGACACCGACACACACACACACAGGCGCGCGCGCGCACGCATGCACGCACGCACGCACGCACGCACATACACCAAAATAACAACAACCATTAACTTCTCCGCCTGCTCAAATACTTCATCATATCAGCTAAATACAACCATATTAATCAATATCAAATGCGCGGACGAAATCCTCCACCCTCTAATGTGCCTAATTAACTAAGTGTGTAGGCAGCGGTACTCAAGATGACTAGGAGTTTAAATCATAACCATTCAGTACATATCTAATTATTGGTAATTTCAGAGCAGCGCACGTGATACTGGTTCCAGTTAGCCGACATGACCTATAGGCCTAGGGAAATTCATATGGGCCGCAAGGCAAAGGTTGTGTCTGAACTGTGGCTTTGCTGTCATAACTCTTCTGGAAAACCGTGGTTGGGGATGTCATAATGATATTGTGGGAAGTAGTTTCTATCATCATGAAAGAAAGAATTGAAGAAAATGTTTTGCTTATTGTGGATTTGTACATACACGAGCGTGCAAACACACAAGCACGCGCGCGCGCGCATGCGCGTGCACACGCACATACACACACGTACGCGCGCGCACACACACACACACACACATGAACCCATATCCATCTACTACATCTACCACCTTAACAACACAGTTACTAACAGCCATTCAGGTCTACATCCACTGAAATACTTTTTTTGTTCTACAACAGCAAAATGCTACAGTACCAGACAGGATCTACCTCCTGCCCAGAAAGACATCACACTCCCCCGTAGAAATGCCGGGGATATGTCAGTATGAATAACATCTCCACCTTCTGGAATATCTGTGATAGGAATACCCTCTTTTCTGTCCCTCTCGTTGTTTCTACCTCGTTCCTTTTCTTCTTGTCATCTCCTTTTTGTCTATTTCCTGACTTAACAATAACTATTCTCTCCCACGCCGAAGTTGGATGCGCTGGTCCTGATTTGTCAGGTGTTTATCGGCAGCGCAACGCATTTTTGCTCATGTGAACAGACAACAGTAGCTGCTGTCTGAGCGTTCGACGAAGCAGAAACATCACACGTTCGCCAAGTTCCAAATTCTTGATTCTGCGATGTACCCCTGTAGCACTTCTCCCATGACAGTGGAACACTTTCTCCAGACCTATCTAACACACCAAACCCTGAGGGCCGATATCTGGCCTACTGACTTGCCGATGAGGGACAAACTCTTCAGAACCCTGAAGGGCCTTCAGTACACAACAGCATTACTTGTCAGGGCCTCTGGAGTTGCTGTCTGAGCGTTTGACAAAGAAGAAGAAAGACAGGATCTCGATCATGGGCGAAAATCTTCCACCCTTTAATGTGCTAGTTAAACTGTTACGGACACAAGCTGAATATGGTTTTTAGTTCCGTTCCAATTATTTTTTTAAGCACACACATGATGCTAATTCAGGGAACTTGGCCTTTAAGAGAAGGTCAGGTTTGAGACAGCGGAGAGGCTGTGTTTGATGCCTTGCCTTGAGTCTCTTTTCTAAAGCGAGTTTGAGAATGGTGATGAAATGCCATGTAACCTAGTTGTTCCTTTTTGATGGATGATTAGAGAAAATGTTCATGTAGGATCTTGTGTGATCGCGGATTTGTGAGTGTCTGTGTGTCTGTGTGTGTGTGCCCACACACACACACACACACACGCACACACACACGCACGCGCGCACGCACATACACATATGCACATACGCATTCACATTCAAATATAAACACACAAACACGCACACAAAACACTCACAGAACACACGCAGAACATCTTTCGCACACGTTAAACCCGTTCCGCCTTTCGGAAGAGTAGGCCATTGTGTGCCGGTGGGAACGGATGACAAAATTTACCAAACTCCATACATATGGGGACTAGATCAAAAAAGCACACGAATGCTTATTCCATTATCCTCGAAATAAAAGAATAAAATAGATAAAAGAATAAAATATAATTCTAAAGCACATACACACACAAGCACACAAACAGTAACACAAACACACTAACACGTACAAACACACACATGCACATACCCACAATCACACACACGTACACACACTATCCCTGATACTAAAACACTCATGCACGCACGCACGCGCGCGCGCACACACACACACACACACACACACACACACACACACCACCACCACCACCACCACCATCATCACCACCACCACCACACTAAATAGCATTCATTCCCTTCCCGCTGAATAACTTCCACGACAGCGTACAGTTGTTACACTCAACGGTTAGATTCTGGTTCTTTTCCTTCTGTTTTCACATATCACTCTTGCATTTGTCCTGCATGTACCAAGGCATCCACAGAAATAGAAACCACTTTTTGTGAAAGACTAGCCCCTGACCCAAGACTCAAGACAATACGAACAAATTTGATAAGTTTAAACTTTTTAAAAGATATTTTTTTTCAGCAAACACTGTACCCTCTCTGTCCTTTGTCGTCTGCTAGCTGCCTCACCAAAATACCCATGCGCGATGCAACACTGTAGGAACACAAGCAAATCTCATTTCATGCTCATTTCCCACTTTCTCATCACTGCCAGGTGTTAATCTATGGCCATAATCCCCCCAAAACAAGTACACAATGCATGTTTACATTCTTTTAAAAAATCTGTGAAAACCAGTAAACATGTTTTTGACTGGCACTCTATAGAAGATACTACATAACACTGCAAGCTAACACCAGAGTGTAACCAAAACCACCATAGCACTAGCTGCTCCCCATCACAAATGCAAAATCACCCAGACCATCTAATGTGTTAATTGGCTACTGAAGCCACAGCACTCCAGCCAAATAGGGAGATTTTAGTTCATGGCCTCCTAAAGCCTATCCAAGTTTGATGATTCGCTCAATACTATTTCAGGATGCTTGTATTGCCCATATATAAAACCTTCTAAGGTTTAGTTGCATACGTGCAGAAAGGCTACTCTTAAAAATAATACACAAAGCAACAAGATACAACACTGTATGACACCACATGACACAACACGACATAGCTTAACCCTACACAACACTACACTACATTACACGGCACTGCACTGCACTACACTACACTACACTACACTACACTGCACTGCACTGCACCACACTACAGTACATTACAGTACACTACACTACATTACACTACACTCCTACACTATATTACAACACTACACTGCACTAATACTCCACTCCACTTTACTACACACCACACCACACCACTCCAATCCACTCCAATCCACTAGTCTCTTAACAAAAGTGGTAGCAGACACTGTACTAAAAACAATAAAGAACACCACTACCCTCTCCAAACCTTGGCAGTCATGTACCAATGCCTAGGTCATATTACCTTGACCTTGGTACCAGCTAGCATCCAAATCGTGGGTGAAATCCTCCACCATCTATTACACTAATGAGCTGCTTGAGTGGGAGGACTTGGGGGCTGAATAGGGGAGCTAAATCAGGGTCATTGTGGGCAGATCCAATCATTGGTAATTTCAGAGCATGCACGTGATACTAGTTCAGGAAGCTTGGGTCACAGACAAGTACAGGCAGAGTGCCTTGTATCTCTTGACTGACCTATGCTCTTCCCTGATAGTTACACCTCCTAGGTGTTCCTACTTTCAACAGACATTAGTATCTTTATCACCTTGCATAAGCGCATTGTGTGTGGTGTGTGTGTGTGTGTGTGTGTGTGTGTGTTGGGTGTTTTATTGTGTGTGTGTTTGTGTGTGTGTGTGTGTTTGTGGGCGTGTTGTATGTATGTGTGAGTGTGTGTGTTGGGTGTTGTGTTGTGTTGTGTGTGTGTGTGTGTGTGTGTGTGTGTGTGTGTGTGGTGTTGTATGTATGTGTGAGTGTGTGTGTTGGGTGTTGTGTTGTGTTGTGTTGTGTGTGCATGTGTGTGTGTGTGTGGTTTAAATTTAAGATATGTTAATTTGTGTGAGCTACTTCATGTTTTGTAAATGTTTCAAACAGAGGCCCTTTGATTTGTTTACTTTGCCTGGTTCAGTGCTATAAAAGTTCTATATATCGTTATTGCACTGCACTATGCTCCAGTACATTCCACACCACACTGCACCACACCACACTCCACAACAGGGCACTGCACTAGCAAAAAACGCTACTACCTTCTTTAAATTCTGGCGGTCATGTGCCAATGCCTAGGTCATATTACCTTGACCTTGGTACCAGCTAGCATCCAAATCGTGGGTGAAATCCTCCACCATCTATTACAACTAATGAGCTGCTTGAGTGACAGGACTTCGGGGTTGAACAGGGGGAACTAAATCAGGGTCATTGTGGGCAGATCCAATCATTGGTAATTTCAGAGCATGCACGTGATACTAGTTCAGGAAGCTTGGGTCACAGAGAAGTACAGGCAGAGGACAGGACACTGTGTGAATGTGATCCTTTTGCCTTGTCTCTCTTAACTCAAAGGAAGGCTGTTACTGGGTTGAATCACGCTACGTGTGTGCATGTGTGGGAGGGGGTTAGGTGGGGAAGAGTTGTGTGGGAGTGTGGTTAGGTGAGAGAACAGCCTGTGTTGGAGGGTGGTTGGGTGGGAGAACAATCTGGTGGTAGAAGTAAATGTTGAAGTCCTCATCTGTTGATAGTATTTGCAGGTGCCAGTTTCAGTCTTTTTGATTATCACTGGTAATGATTTCGTTATGTTTAATATACTCTGTCTATGTCTGTCTCTATGTCTGTCCCTGTCTGTCTGTCTCTGTCTGTCTTTCTGTATCTAATTTTGTTATCGTTATCGTTCTCTCTCTGCGCGCGCGCGCGTGCGCGTGTGTGTGTGTGTGTGTGTGTGTGTGTGTGTGTACTGACTTCATAGATAGATGACGAAATAGGTATATATTATAGATGGATGGATAGATAGACAGATGGATAGGCAGACTGCTTTGGTGTGAATGATACTGAGTGGTAGTTAAATGGTGCATTAATTTTTTAATCATTCTGTCATAACTCGTAGAGTGTAGGTACAGTCGAGCTGTCTACACATCTTCAATTCACCACAAACATAGAACAAAAACAGAAAATCGAGGAGTTGATTAGTCCAATTTTCCCCCATAATTTTTATGCTTGTGATGTGAAACTTTGCGTGGTTATTATAAGACCCACGAGGCTTTTGGTTTGTTTGTTCCTTTTAACATGTACAAACTTTATGATGGTATGATCATTTGTGGGAACCAGGGGCATTAATGGTTTAAAACCTTGGTGTTTTTGTAGGGTTTTAGTGGACAAATAATTTACCAACTGTTTGTGGTGCTACCTCAGAAATCACTCTTGCATAATAGAAATAAATTAAATGATTTTTTACCTCTGTAAAATAAAATATATTGATAACAACAGCAACATAATCAACAACACCATCAACAATTTCACCACCAGAAACGCTTTTAAAACTCAACAAACAAACTAGTATAAACTCTCATCAACACACAACACTACGATGAAGACTTTTGCCGAACACATTATACCATACAGCCAGCAGGGGGGAGGGACCCAATCACTGGAAAATGCCTCCAACATCTAATGGGTTAATTAGCTGATTAAGTCAGGCTGGTAGCCAAGATTAGCCAAGGGCTGAAATCATGCTGGTTCTGGACATGCCAGATAATGGCACACTCACAACGGCCCCACGCGACATGCAAATGTCCAGCCATGTGGTCATAGATCGTGTGGGGGGGCCTACGCGGCCATTTGCATTATTTTAGCATGGCCCCTCTGGAACAGCCAAGCTTACAGGTTTTATTTTCTCTGGCGTAAACAAGTGTTACGATAGATGTCATCTATGTAAGCAAAGACGCAAGCACACAGGGAGAAGGGTATGATTTTTTTTTCCGGAAATGTGCAGTTGAGCCTTGGGTAATTTCAAAGTGAGTGAAGTGTATGATTTTGAAGTAAATAAATAAAAAAGTAATAATAATAATGATAATAATATATGGAATTTATATAGCGCTGAATCTTGTAAAGCAACAAATCAAAGCGAGGAAGTGAGGAAAATAAAGAAATAGGCAGAAAATTGTAGGAGTGGAGAAGGGGTGTGTGTGTGTGTGTGTGTGTGTGTGTGTGTGTAAAAGTCAAAGGCAAGATTTCACTTAAGAGATAATCAAGGTTAGACCCACATTCAAATAAAATTATGCCTGTCAGTCTGTCGGGTCCCTGTATCATTTGGTTGGTCGCTGTATGTTTCTTTTACTGAAAATATGTATCGGAGGTGGAAGCAATGTTAACTCATGGAAAAAATTGACCACACCAACACCACAGCGGGGTCCTCAACCCATACAATTTGTCAGACCCCTACATAGGAGCAAAAGCCTGCTGGTTTAACAGCTAGGCTTTCCTAAAACCTCTAGGCTTTTCTAAAACCACTTGGGTTTCCTTAAACCACAAGGCTTTTCTTAAACCACAAGGCTTTTCTTAAACCACAAGGCTTTCCTTAAACCACTTGGGTTTTCTAAAATCACTTGGTTTTTCTAAAACCACGAGGCTTTTCTAAAACCGCTTGGCTTTCCTAAAACCACTTGGGTTTTCTAAAATCACTTGGCTTTTCTAAAACCACTTGGGTTTTCTAAAACCACTTGGGTTTATTAAAACCACTTGGGTTTTCTAAAACCACGAGGCTTTTCTAAAACCATCGGCCCTTTCTAAAATCCATCAGGCTTTTCTAAAACCCTTACGCTATTCTAAAAGCACTGGGCTGTCTTAAAACTATTAGGCTTTCCTAAAACCACTAGGCTTTTCTAAAACCACAAAGCTTTCCTAAAACCATAAAGCTTCCCTAAAACCCACAAGGCTTTTCTATAACCCACAAGGCTTTTCTATAACCACAAGGCTTTTCTAAAACCACAAGGTTATTTTACAGCCACCACACTTTTTTTTAAGTAAAAAAGCTAGATTATTGTCAAACCGCTAGGTTATTGTAAAACCGCTAGGTTATTCTAAAACACTGCACTACTGTAAAACCTTTAGGCCATTTATATTCTCCTTCCAACGCCCAGACACTAAGCCCTGTTAGCTGCCATATGGCGCTGAGCTGCCGTTCAACGCATGACAAGTCAGTCCCAGCGCATAATTATGACTTCGGTATGGGAGACAACTGTTATCACTTTGAAGTCTTTCTGGCACAAAAGGCAGAAGACAATGAAGGCAGAAAATAGACAAGAAGGAGGTGACAGGTGGAAAAAAGAAACAAGGCAGAAGCAAAGAAAGGGATATAAAAGAACAAGGGAAGGGATACAAAAGAAGGAATTCGTAGCACAGAATTTCCAAAAGATGGGGATGTTGTTTATACTGATAAGACTCCCCAGCAACCACTCCCCACTGGGGGGATAATCCTGTAAATCTAACCACAAGGCTGGTCTAAAACCATGTATATGAAGAAACAAACAAAAGAAACCATCAATAACACTTCAACTGGCCCCGTGTGCTCATCTCTCACCCCCGCCCCCCCCATCCCGCCCCCCTACCCACGCTTCAAAGCTGGCTTCACTTGAAAACAGCGGCCATCATTCCATCACAAGACATTCCCTGCAATTAACGAGGCTTCCATTGCCCTTGACTGCTAACCTAACCACACTGCCCTGGGACTTGACACAGTTCACGCTACCCAACGTCCTTGACCTAGGGGGGGGGGCCAGGGTCATGTTTTATGGGTGGGAGACCCCTGCTCTCTCTCTGCCCTCTGTCTCTCTCTCTCCTCCTGTCTGTCTCTCTCTTATATCTATCTATCTATCTCTCTTCTCTATCTCTCTATCTCTATCTCTTTCTCTCTCCCCTCTCCTCTCTCATCCTACTCTCTCTCTCTCATTCTCTCTCAATCTCTCTCTCTATCTCTCTATGCTCTGCTCTCTTCTCTCTCTCTCTCTCTCTCTCTCTCTCTCTCTCTCTCTCTCTCTCTCTCTCTCTCTCTCTCTCTCTCTCTCTCTCTCTCTCTCTCCCCCCGCACTCATGCTATGTGTTTTGATGTGACGTGACAATTAGTCTTCGCTGCCAGCGTGATCGTGTTTCATTTAGTGTCCATTCTGTCTGTTTCTGTCTGTCTGTCTCTCTGTCTCTGTCTGTCTGTCTGTCTGTCTGTCTGTCTGTCTGTCTCTCTCTCTCTCTCTCTCTCTCTCTCTCTCTCTCTCTCTCTCTCTCTCTCTCTCTCTCTCTCTCTCTCTCTCTCGGTAGCTCACTCGATTCGAGTATGGTGTGTGTGTGTGTGTGTGTGTGTGTTTCAACCTGTGTGGATGTGTGTGTCAGTATCGATGTGTGTGTGTTTGTGTGAGTGATTGCGTACATGCGCTTGCTTGCTTGTGTGTCTGTTTGTGTTTGTGTGAATGAGTAAGTGAGTGAGAGAGAGTTTGTGTATGTGTGTTTGTGTGAGTGCATGTGCGAGGCGTAAATGATTGCATGTGTATACATTCATACATAAGTGGACATACATTTGAACACACACACACACACACGCACGCACACACACACAAACACACACACACACACACACATATATATATATATATCTAGAGAGAGAGAGAGAGAGAGAGAGAGAGAGAGAGAGATAATATGTGTGTACGTGTGTGAGCGCGGGCATGCGCACACGTGTGCACGTGTATGTTTGTGCATGTGAGTGATTGCATGCATTCAAATGTGTTCATGAGCAACTTTTGCCTTCAAACGCATGTGTGTAGGAAAAAAGGAGGAGGGGGTGGAGACACTGAGATACAGAGTGACACACACATACAACGCTTTTATTTCAAAAAGAAGAATCTTTTGAGAGGTAGAGACAGAAAGAGACACAGAGAAAGAGACTGAAGTAGCAACACGAACATACCAAAAAAAACGTAGAGAAGAAAAGAACATATATAGAAAAGGACTGACTACAAAAAAACCACAAAAAATATTGACACGAATAAAACCACTTCAACAACTCACTTGTAAAAACTTGGTTCTCTTTAGGAGTAGCAGCCACCATTCCTCAGGTGTCAAACCTACGGTGCATCAACTTGGCAACAACAAGTCCCAACGACAAAAACTAAAACCAAAATGTTCAGTTTGTCCACCACAAAACTTCACTCCTCTTCACTTCTTCCTTCTTTCACAACAAAGAGAGAGAGAGAAGAGAGAAGAAACCGTCTCCACCCTCCTCTTCAAATGGTAACAGAAACAGACCCACAAAGAAGAATCTTCAACACCATCAAAAAACAACAACAACGCTTCATTAAACTGACCTTCACTGATGAAACCAACCAACACGAAAGAGTCTCTCGCCTACTCTAAAAGCTAAAAACAAAAAACAAAAACCCAAGAAAGTACCTACATGAGAATCCGTTCTCAAGAGTCTCTTGCCTTTTTCGGGACTAAAAAGGTTTTTAAAAAAATATATTAAGTAAACACAGTGCCAGTTTCAAGTGTATCTGGTATCTTGTCGACTAGAAAGGAACAAGAGGTAGCAGAGAGCCATTTTGTTTTCCCCATTAAACCAGTACACAGCTCTCTCTCTCCCTCTCTCTTTCAGCCTCCCACACCGCTCAGTGACAGCAGCAGCAGCAGCAGCAGCAGCAACAGGAGAGGCGTTTTCAGCCCAGCTTGAATGTCAAGCGGTACTGGCCTTGTTGTTCAAAGCTGTGCAGGAGAGAGTGTGAGGTAGATGATGTGCGTTTGGCTTTGTTGTTGTTATTGTTGTTGATGTTGTTGTTTTGAAGTGTGTGTGTGTGTGTGTCTGTCTATCTGTCTGTCTATTATTTTTCCCTGTCCTCATGTCTTTTTATTTGTCTGTCTGTCTGTCGTCTGTCTGTCTGTTTGTCTGTCTGTCTGTCTGTCTGTCTGTCTGTCTGTCTGTCTGTCTCTCTCTCTCTCTCTCTCTCTCTCTCTCTCTCTCTCTCTCTCTCTCTCTCTCTCTCTCTCCTCATTCTTGTTTCCGATAAATATGTGAGTGAGGATTAAGTGTGCTAACGTAAGTATATGTGTATGTAAGCGAGAGAGAGAGAGAGAAAGAGAGACAGAGACAGACAGACATAGAAGAGAGACAGAGACGGAAAGACAGAGATAGAGAGACAGACAAATGGAGTGAGACAGAGGCAGAGACAGACAGAGGTAGAGGCAGAGGCAGATAGAGAGAGAGAGAGAGAGAGAGAGAGAGAGAGAGAGAGAGAGAGAGAGAGAGAGAGATTGTATGCATGTATGCTTGTCTGACAGACGTTAAATAGCCCACCCAGTAAGCTTGCAATCTTCCAATCTACCTAGCACGGCTGAGATCAATGCTCCTGTAATCTGAATGACTCTGAAATCATGGATTTGAAAACGTGCACACACACACATACACACACAAACACACACACACATACATACATACACAGACACACACAGACACACACACGTCGGATGAGACTATAAACCGAGGCCCCGTGTGCGAACGCATGCAGAACATCTTGCGCACACGTTAAATTCTGTTCCGCTTTTCGGAAGAGTAGGCCATTGTGTGCCGGTGGAAACAGGTGACAAAATTTACAAAACCGCATACACACGGGGACTGGATGTAAAAAACCACATGAGTGCTTCTTCCATTATCCTCGATATAAATGAATAAATAAATAATAATTTAATTAAAATTAAACACACAACACACACCCACACATAACACACACATACATAACACACACACACAACAAACACACACACACACACACACACACACACACACACACACACACACACACACACACACACACACACACACACACACATGCATTGCTTATTCAATGTACCATCTGGAAATAAAATTTTGACTTGACTTGACTTGACACACACACACACACAGACACACACAACACATACACACAACACACATAACACACACACACACACACACACAACAAACACAGATACACAACACATACACACAACACACACAACACACAGAGACACACACACAGACACACACAACACACACACACAGGCACACACACACACACACACACACACACACACACACACACACACACACACACACAACACACACACACACACGTAGGGACAGAGCCAGTGATTAAAAGAATCCTGTTTATTCCTTTTCAGCCTTCCTTTGCTGGCTTTATTTTTCTTCTTCATCGAGCGCTCAGACAGCCACTATTGTTGGCTGTCATACATTTCCTTTTTACACAAGCAAAAAATGTTTTGCGCTGCCGTTAAGCGCCTGACAAGCCAGGCCCAGCGCATCCGACTTCGGCGTGAGAGAGAAATGCTATCTTTGAAGTCCTTCTGGGGAGAAAAGTAAGAGAAAGGACCGGAAAGGCAGGAAATAGATAAACAAGGCAGAAACAAAGAGAGGGACAGAAAAGAGGGAATTCCAAGCACAGAATTTCCAGAAGGTGGGGATGCTGTTTATACTGACAAGCTCCCCACATCATCACGGTCAGCCTTGCTGACTGTGTGCAGTGAATCTAAAGCTTCATGCAAATGTGTGTACTTCTTCACCTCCGCCTGCCCCCAAATCTAGATGACCTCTGAATATTTTGCAACCAGCTTCCTCCATAGAGTCCATGTGATTCCTGGCTTTTTCGTACCATGTCGTTCCACTCAAGGTCAGTCCACTCTCTGATGTTGTCTTCCCATCGCTTTGTATTTGTAGTCCCTTACAACAAAAGGTAGAAAAAAGATTAACTGGGTCCCAGAGTCCTAAGTAAACTGAAATCCTACGATTGAGATATGTTTTAAAATTCTGGTCGTCAATATTCCTCGAAGATATTGGGGTGGGGGTCGGGGGTTTGGGGGGGGGGGGGGGGGGGGCATATTAGTGTCTATGTGGTGTGGTGCGTTGTGCTGTAGTGGTGTAGTCTCGGTGTGTGTATGTGTGTGTGTGTGTGAGTGTGTGTGTGTGTGTGTGTGTGATTGTGTGTGTGTGTGCGTGTGTGCGCTCGTGCGCTTGGACAGGCAAATGGCTAGGAGGACAGACATTAAGTTGATAGATAGACCGACAGTTTGAGAGAGACAGACAAACAGACAGAGGCTGGGACAAACAGACAGACAGACAGACAGAGATAGCTTAAAATTTAAACTTTCAAACTACAAAAAAGATTCTCTGGGTTTTTCAGTAATATAAGTTGCAAACCTCATACAGTTAAACAATGCGGTTTTTTCTAAGGTAAAGGTAAAGGTGTCCCATAACCTATGTGGTCGAAGGGGAGTGTGGCATCAGAGACCTCATTTCTCTAGGGACCAGCATATTGAGGACGGCGCCCATCTCCTCTCCCTCGCTGATTTACCTTCCCTGACCCTAAAGAGGCAGGTACCCATTTAAAGCTGGGTGAACTGGGGGACTGTACTGAAACCAAGGCGCGCAAACGGACACCCATCCAAGTGGTAACCACGCTCGATGCTGTTTAACTTGGCTGGGGGAAAGTGAGTGCTCTGACCACTGAGCTGTCCCGTCCCGTTCCGGTATTTTTGCTGATATTAAAAAGGCGACGGGGAAAATGAGCCTGTTTCACACTAGCATTATCTATGGATCTCTGAGTGTGATTGTCTTTGAGGTACGACCATGATGACACGTACATGAAGGATTGCTGTCATTAGCAAGGTTGTCTTCATAATCAGGAGTCGTTCTTTTAGCCAGCTACTTCTTTGTGGGCGGTGAGACTGATGTATGTATAACAGAGATAAACATCAGAAAGGCACTGCTTTTGGCATATGATTTATGTCTGATGTGTTCCTGTGATGTGTGTGTGTGTGTGTGTGTTTGTGTGTGTGTGAGAGAGACAGAGAGAGAGACAGAGAGAGAGAGAGAGAAAGAGAGCGAGCGAGATCTGTAGATATATGATGTTCCTTTGATTGAGCTCTCTCTCTCTCTCGCTCGCTCTCTCTCACTCTCTCTCTCTCCCTCCCTCTCTCTCTCTCTCTCTCTCTCTCTCTCTCTCTCTCTCTCTCTCTCTCTCTCTCTATTTTGATAATTATGACATGTGTCTATTATCTTGTAGGTGAGGAAATGTCTTGTGAATGGATATGTATCCAGGATGTGTGTGTGTGTGTGTGTGTATTATGTGTGTGTGAGTGTGTATGTGTGAGAGAGTGTGTGTGTGTGTGTGTGGTGTGCATGCGTGGCTATACGTGCGTAAGTGTGTGTGTATGTGTGTGTATGTGTGTGTGTGTGCGCGCACGCGCGCGCACGCTTGTATTTAGTCTGGACTTTTGGGGGGTTGTTGTTTGTTTAGGGGAGGGGGTGTTGGGAAGGGGAGTGTTTTTGTGGGCTTTTTTTCTTGTTTAATTGGTTTTGTTTATTCATTTGATTTTTCGATTTCTTGATTTTTCACTAATTGAATGGGAGTTTGAGTGAAATATTTCATTGTTATTTGAAATGATCTTGTTTGTTAATTAATTGATTTATAATTATGTGTAACAAGTATGTGTACCATTTGACAATGTGTAGATGTTTATCTTTATGACTTATTAAGTTTGGTTGTGTTATTTTTCTTGGCTCTGTTGTTGTTCTTGTTCTTGTTGTTGTTGTCTGTTGTTTTTCTCTTTTTTATCATCTTTGTTGGTTTGGTTTTTCCTTCTCTTTTGTTTGTTTGTTTGTTTTGGTTAAGTTTTTTTTTGGGGGGGTGGGGGTGGGGTATTTTTATGGTTTTCTTTTATTTGCTTGCTTTGGGGGGGGGGGGGGGTTGTTGGGGGGGGAGCTGTTTTGAAAAGGGTTATTTCCCTTGTTTTTATTGTGAGACTGTATAAGTATTGGGTTATTATTATTAAGATGTATCCCTAACGGGCGGGGACTGGATGTAAAAAAGCACATGTGTGCTTATTCATTATCTCGAAATAAAAGAATTTGTCATTGTCATTGTCTCTCTCTCTCTCTTCTCTCTCTCTCTCTCTCTCTCTCTCTCTCTCTCTCTCTCTGCGCATGCAAGTGTGCAAGTGTGTAAGTTTGTAATCTATTACACTGCTGTGTATTCCGTCGTATCGAGTCGTAGTGCATTGCCTGGCATTGTTTGCATCGTTTTGCATTGTATTGTTTTTCACTGTACTATGTTACACTTGCTTTACAGTGGGGTTTTCTTTTATCATTTATAGTTTTGACAAGATTTCATTGCATAAAGTCGAGTCAGGTCTGCTTCAGGATTTCATGCTACTATAATTATGTTTTCTTCTCTACATGCAGATCTGTATATTTGCTACATAAGTGCTTTATGAATAAAGTTGACTCATTAACTTTATTTTCTGCTCTGGTTCTTGTTCTTGCGCTAGATTTACACAGTCTTGGTTTTAATGCTACCTAACCTAACATAATTATGATTTAAGCCTAAGTCCATTGAGTGTGGTCAAAGCGCTCACTTTCCATGAGCTAAGATTAAGCAGCATTGAGCGTGGTTAGCAAGTGGATGGGTGACCATTTGTATGCCTTGGCTTTAGCACAGTCCCCCAGTTCACCCAGCTGTAAAAAGATACCTGCCCTCTTTAGGGGTCAGGGACAGTAAAGCAACGAAGGAGAGAAGATGGGCGCTGCCCTCTAAATGGTGTGTCCCTGGAGAAGCAGAGGTCTCGGACATCTCGCTCCCCAACGACTGCATAGATTATGGGAGCTCCTTTACCTTTTGGCCTTTTACCTACCAAAAAACAAAGAAACAAACAAGTTTCCGAGACTCAAGGTCAGATGGAAGAGAGTTCTTCTTCTCAAACTTCAGAGACAGCTGTGTTGTTTCTTGGCCTACTTTCCTTTCCTCCTGTTTAAAAGCTTTGTTTTCATCATGTCTTCAAAAATCAATGCCCTCTGTTTCTTCCAGGAATGTTGCAGTACACATCAAGATTTATTTTAGAGTTTGCTTTCCAAACAAAGACGATGGTCACAAAAGAAGAAGAAGAAAGTATCTGTGTGCGTGTGTGTGTGTGGTTGTGTGTGTGTGTGTGTGTGTGTGTGTGCGTGCGTGGCGGGGGAGGGGGATGTGCGCGGGGGAGGGAGGTGAGCGCACGCACAGTGTACGTATGCTGCGCATTTTTGTGTGATATAGTAACTCTCTCTCTCTCTCTCTCTCTCTCTCTCTCTCTCTCTCTCTCTCTCTCTCTCTCTCTCTCTCACTCTCTCTCTCTCTTCTCTCTCTCTCCTGCGCGCGCGTATGTGTGTGTGTGTATGTGTGTGCGTGCGTGGTGTGTGTGCCCTTGCCTTGAAGGAAGACAGACAGACAGACTGACAGACTGACAGAAAGAGACAGACAGACAGACAGAGAGACAGACAGACAGAGAGACAGACAGACAGACTGACAGACAGACAGACAGAGATACAGACAAAGACAGACAGACAGACACAGACAGACAGACAGGTACTCTATCAGTAACAGCACATACTTAAGACTTTTCTTTCTGCCAAATCATCAGTCCGTCGTGGTCATCATCCAACATCCAGACGGCAACTATTGTTGTCTCTCATAACAGCAAAAACATGTGCTGCGCTGCCACCTACTATATCATCCATTCTTTCTAAAGTATGGACGTGAAAGAATGGATGATATATAGTAGGTGAAGTAATTCGTTTTGTCTTGACGTTTTATGATTTTTTTAAAATTCTTAAAACATTCTTTGCCTAAGTGTGTGTGTGTGTGTGTGTGTGTGTGTGTGTGTGGTGTGTGTGTGTGTGTAGGCGTGCGTGCACGCGCGCATGGTGTGTATGAGTATGTGTGTGCGTGTGTATATATGTGTGTGTAATTTGTATTTTCCAATGTATTATTTTATAGATTTTCCTCTTTTTACTGGTTCAATTTATTGGTAAAGGTTGCAATAATGCAGTATTTCAGTATACTCATTAACAAATTTGTTCTTAGATAGATGGCTTGATGAAAAAAAGCAAATGCATTGCTTATTCAATGTACCATCTGGAAATAAAATTTGACTTGACTTGACTTAGGCGCCTGACCAGTCAGGCCCAGCACATCCAATTTCGGCGTAAAACCGTCTGTCTCACTTCTCTGGTTCTTTCTTTGGACTTCGGACAACGATGGACCTCTTGGTGAGCTAGGACCATGCATAATGCTCCTGAACGGACTTGCAAATACAGGGCAGTGCTGTTCCGTAGGGGATGACTTCCCTTGCAAAGCAACGAGCCGCACGTGTGACCCTTTTCACTCTGTCTGCCAGTGCTATATACTACAGACTGGTTTGTCCGCCTTGCTGGCTTCACATCGATAGACACCATTCTTGTTGTTGTTGTTGTTGTTGTTGTTGTTGTTGTTGCTGTTGTGTTCTTTCTTTTTTCTCTTTCGTTCTTTCTCTATTTCTTTGTTTCTTTCGTTCTTTCTTCTTCTTCGCAATTCTTCTTGTTCTCTCTTGTTCTTCTTGTTCTTCTGTCTTCTTGTTCCATTCTTGTTCTTCTTTTCTTGTTCTTCTGTTCTTCTTGTTCTTTCTTCTTTTCTATTCTTCTTCTTCTTGTTCTTCCTTCTTTCTTCTTCTCTTCTTCTTCTTCTTCTTCTTCTCATTCTTCTTCTTCATCTTCTCCTTCTTATTCATGCCTTCTTTTCTTCATTTGCAATTCTTTTCTTCTTTTCGCAATCTTCTTCTTTTGCAATTCTTCGTCTTCTTCTCTTTCTGCAACTCTTCTTCTTTATGTAATCTTTCTTGCAATATTCGCAATTCTTCTTCTTCTTCTCGCAATTATCTTCGTTCATCGTCGTAGGTCGTCAGAACAGTAACAGTGTTGTGCCTGGTCATGTGAGCAATGCAGTGTGACAAACTTTTAGCGAGTAAGTCGCTGAGCCCATCCGACTTCGGGGGGAGGAACTGGTATCTTTTTAAAGTCTTTCTTAAAAAAGAAAACAAAAAGAGGCGAGAGAAAGGACCATAAGGAAAAATAATAGACAAAAGTGAGGTAACAGGAAAAAAAAAAAAGGAACAAGGCAGAAAAAGTGATGGACAGAAAAGTAGGATTTCCAAGCACAGAATTCCCAGAAGGTGGGGATGTTATTTATAGTAACAGGTTCCTGGCATCCCCACGTGAGAGGGTAGGGGTAGTGGTGTATAATAAATCTACTCTCATCAACAAAAGCCCGAAGACATCCATGATTGCAAAATGTCTGTTTTCCGTGGGATCTATCCTACCTGATGTTTGAATGTGTAGTTTTTTCCCTGTATTTTAGACTGAAAAATTCTGCCACAGTCCATAAATCTGAAAAAAAGTATGCACTTTGGTGTACTCTGAATGAACTCCTGTTTGCTTTAAACATGCAATGAAGTGTTTATATATATATATATATATATATATATATATATATATATATATATATATATATATATATATATATATATATATATATATATATGTGTGTGTGTGTGTGTGTGTGTGTGTGTGTGTGTGTGTGTGTATAAAAATATAGCTGTTGTTGTTGTTTTAGTTGCCCTCACCGATACTGGAATTTTGCACAAAAACATCGATTTGAACACTTGATGTTTGAATTGTTACTGTTTTTGTTTGCTTTTTTCCCTCTCAATGCCACCTAAATAAATAGTTGTCATGTTGTTGGTATAATAACGAAGTTGGGGGGGGGGGCATTTGCATTTATTCGCCATTTGTCCGCATACAATCTTCAGCTTTGGAGATGGGATGGGTGTGATAGAGAGGGGAGGGGACACACACACACACACACACACACACACACACACACACACACACACACACACACACACACACACACACACATATATATATATATATATATATATATATAGAGAGAGAGAGAGAGAGAGAGAGAGAGAGAGAGAGAGAGAGAGAGAGAGAGATGGATAGATAGATAGATAGATAGAGAGAGAGAGAGAGAGAGAGAGAGAGAGAGAGAGAGAGAGAGAGAGAGAGAGAGAGAGAGAGAGAGAGAGACACAGAGAGAGAGAGAGAAAAAATGACTAGCGGACGCTGAAAGACATGAAACAGAGACAGAAATCGAGGCCGAGAGCGAGAGACATACATACATACAGACACAGACAGACAGATCCAGACAGACAGAAAGACAGAGACAAAGAAAACACACTCATTCCCATCCAAACTTTAAAACCCCAAAAAAACTGTAGACTTGAGCGCAACCCAAAGGCATGGAGAAAGACAGAGCGGCCAATACAACATCTTTCCTGCCCCTTATCTCTCCAGACCTGTCACAACTGTGACCATTTATATCTCCACTGCAAACCCCACAGGAACTGTGTTTTTCTCTAGAACAACAGGTTTGATTTATCATAGAAAAGACAGTACATACATCTTCAGAGGCTATCAAACAGGGAGCAGCCGCTAAAACTTCATGATGTATTGAATTGTGTTGTATTGTATTGGGCTGTGTTGTGTTGCGTTGTATTGTATTGCGTTGTGTTGTATGGTTTTGTGTTGTGTTGTATTGTATTGTACTGTATTGTATTGTATTGTACATCACTTTTGAGTCATAGCAGAGTTCTCTGCGTGATGTTCGGGCTGCTCTCCCTCGGGAGAGGGAGTTGCCACAAGAGCAGTGCTATCCATTTTTTTTCTTTCTTTTCTTGTCTGTTTGTCTATTTGTGTTCCTGTGTGTGTGTGTGTGTGTGTGTGTGTGTGTGTGTGTGCTCCTGTGTGTGTGTATTTGTGTCCCTGTGTGTGTGGCGTCAAGTCAAGTCAAGTCAAATCAAACTTTTATTTTGAGATGGTACATTAAATAAGCAGTGCATTTGCCTTTTTTTTTCCACCAAGCCATCTATCTAAAATGTGTGTGTGTGTGTGTGTGTGTGTGTGCGTGTGCGCGCGCGCGTGTGTGTAAAAGTGAAATATGACAGACAGACTAAGACAAAGAAAACACACTCATTCCTATCCACACTACAAAATCCCAAAAGAACATGCCAACATGAGCGCAATGCCAAGAAATCCAGAAAGACAGAGCCACCAAACACACCATGTTCTCTCCTCCATCTCCCCACACAACTGTCACAACTTTGACTATTTACATCTCCACTACACAAACCCCATAGGAACTGTGTTTTCTCCGGACAACAGGTTTGATTTATCATAAAAAAGAAAGCGTATACATCTTCAGAGACCATCGAGCAGCGAGCGGCCGTTAAAACTTCATGGTGTATTGAATTGTATTGTATTGTGCTGTTGTGTTGAATTGAATTGAATTGTATTGCACTGTGTTGTATTGTATTGTGTTGTGCTGTATTCTGTTGTATTGTTCTGTATTGTATTGTATTGTTCTTTATTGTATCGTATTGTATTGTATTGTGTTGTTCTGTGTATTGTACTGTATTGTATTGTACTACATCACTTTTGAGTCACAGCAGAGTTCTCTGTGTGAAATTTGGGCTGTTCTCCCTGAAAAGAGCAAGACACCACAAGAGTAGTGCTATCCAGTATTTTTGTCTCTTTTCCGCCGTATGTGTATTTGTGTGCGTGCGTACGTGTGTGTGTATGTGTGTGTGTGTGTGTGTGTGTGTGTGTGTGTGTGTGTGTGTGTGTGTGTGTGTGTGTGTGTGTGTGTGTGTGTGTAAAAGTCAAAGATGATAGACACACAGATAGACAGAAAGACAAAGAAAATACACTCATTCCTATCCACACTGAAAGATCCCAAAAGAACTGACTTGAGCCAAACGCAAAGAATACGTTGTATTGTTCTGAATTGTTTTCTTTTGTTTTTGTTCTGCTTTGTATTGTATTGTATTGTATTGTGCATCACTTCTCTGGGTTAAGTTCGGGCTGTTCTCACCTGGAAGAGTGGGTCGCCACAAGAGCAGTGCTATCCGTTATTTTTTCTTTCTTTTCCTGTCTGTATGTGTATTTGTGTCCCTGTGTGTGTGTGTGTGTGTGTGTGTGTGTGTGTGTGTGTGTGTGTGTGTATGCGTGTGTGTGTGTGTGTGTGTGTGTGTGTGTGTGTGTGTCTGTGTGTGTGTGTGCAAAAGCCAAAGATGATAGACACACAGACAGACAGAAACAAAGAAAATACACCCATTCCTATCTAAACTTTAAAACCCCAAAAGAACTGTGGACTTGAGCGCAACCCAAAGACATGAAGAAAGACAGAGCGGCCAATACAACATCTTTCCTGCCCCTTATCTCTCCAGACCTGTCACAACTGTGACCATTTATATCTCCACTACAAACCCCACAGGAACTGTGTTTTTCTCTAAACAACAGGTTTGATTTATCATAGAAAAGACAGTACATACATCTTCAGAGGCTATCAAACAGGGAGCAGCCGCTAAAACTGCATGATGTATTGAATTGTATTGTATTGGGCTGTGTTGTGCTGTGCTGTGTTATATTGCGTTGTGTTGTATGGTATTGTGTCGTGTTGTATTGTATTGTATTGTGTTGTATGGTATTGTCCATCACTTTTGAGTCATAGCAGAGTTCTCTGCGGGATGTTTGGGCTGCTCTCCCTGAGGAGAGGGAGTTGCCACAAGAGCAGTGCTATCCATTGTTTTTTTCTTTCTTTTCTTGTCTGTTTGTCTATTTGTGTCCCTGTGTGTGTGTGTGTGTGTGTGTGTGTGTGTGTGTGTGTGTGTGTGTGTGTGTGTGTGTGTGTGTGTGTGTGTGTGTTTTCGTGTGTGCTCCTGTGTGTGTATTTGTGTCGATGTGTGTGTGGTGTCAAATCAAGTCAAGTCAAATCAAACTTTTTTTTCCAGATAGTACATTGAATAAGCAGTACATTTGCTTTTTTTCTACCAAGCCATCTATCTAAAATGTGTGTGAGTGTGTGTGCGCGTGAGCGCGCGCATGTGTGTGTAGAAGTGAAAATATGACAGACAGACAAACTAAGACAAAGAAAACACATTCGTTCCTATCCACACTACAAAATCCCAAAAGAACATGCCGACATGAGCGCAATGCCAAGAAATCGAAAAAAGACAGAGCCACCAAACACACCATGTTCTCTCCTCCATCTCCCCACACAACTGTCACAACTTTGACTAGTTATATCTCCACTACACAAACCCCATAGGAACTGTGTTTTCTCTAGACAACAGGTTTGATTTATAATATTGAAAAAACCCTACCTTCCCCAGTATATACAACCTCATCTTCAGAGGCCATAGTGCAGCCAGAAGCCATTAAACGTCAGGATATACTGCTCAAGGGATAGCTCAGTGGTCGGAGCACTCGCTTTCCCCCAGCCAAGATTAAGCAGCATTGAGCATGGTTACCAAGTGGATGGGTGACCGTTTGCGCGCCTTGGCTTCAGTACAGTTCCCCCACTTCATCCAGCTGTAAAAGGCTACCTGCCTCTTTAGGGTCAGGGAAGGTATAGCAGAGAGGGAGAGGAGATGGGCGCCGCCCTCACTATGCTGGCCCCTAGAGAAGTGAGGTCTCTGACGCCTCGCTCCCCTACGACCTTATAGGTCATGGGACACTTTTACCTTTTATATAATGCTCAAACTTTTGTGTTGTTTTTTATTTGTTTGTAGGGAAGTTTCAATGTTCTGCTTTAAAGGCTGTCTCTGTCTGTCTGTCTGTCTATCTGTCTGTCTGTCTGTCTGTCTGTCTCTCTCTCTCTCTCTTCTTCTCCTCTCTTCTATCTCTCTCTCTCCTCTCTCTCTCCTTCTGTATGTGTTGTGTGTCCGTCTCTGTCTTTATCTCTCTATGTCCTGCCCTGTCTGTCCTTCTGTCTGTTTTTTGATGTATTGTAGGATGTTTCATGTTTGCTTCAAGGCTCTCTCTGTCTCTGTCTGTCTGTCTGTCTGTCTTCTGTCTGTCTGTCTGTCTGTCTGTCTCTCTCTCTCTCTCCTCTCTCTCTCTCTCTCTCTCTCTCTCTCTCTCTCTCTCTCTCTCTCCTCTCTCTCTCTTTCCGTCTCTGTCTGCCTCTGTCTGTCTGTCTGTGTCTCTGTCTGTCTGTCTCGTATGTGCCTGTATGTACCTTCGCGATCACGCGCACGCGCGCATGTGTGACTATGTATATGTGTGTGTGTGTGCGCGCAAGTGCGCACCACGTGCGTGGGTGTGCATGCACTTGCCTGTTCATGCTCAGCATGATTGCAACCCTTACCTTTTTACCTGTCTGTAAAGCTCTGAATCACACTGTAACCATTTAAAACGCGTCCATAGATCTATTGTAAGCATTGGCGCCTGCCTATCCGTGTAAGCACTTCTGTCTACTCCACCCCACACCCCCACCCCCACACTGACACCAACGAAAGGCAGATCTCTACCGACAGCGCAGTGCCTGTTCCCGCGCTTAATGATCTAGATAGTCAATAAACGCCCAGGGTGATAAATCAGTTGGTTATCGCCTGGTAGACAGGTTATAACCTGAGCTGGGGCAGAGGGGCTTTTGTATATCACTCCCCCCATCCCAACGCTGTCCATTGTCCTGTAGTATGGGGTGGATGTATCATACAGAGGTTGTTGTTTTTTTGTGTGTTGGTCTAGTCTGGTTTGGTTTAGTTTAGCTTGGTTTTGTTTTTAGTTAGTTATGGTTTTGGTTTTGGTTTGGTGTGGAGTTTTGTTTTGTTTTAGTTTTGGTTTGGTTTGGATTGGGTTGGGTTGGGTATTGGTTTGGTTTGGGTTTTTGGTTTTGTTTTGGTGTGGGTTTGATTTGGTTTGGCTTTGGCTTTTTTGGTTCGTTTTGGTTTTGGTTCGGTTTTGGTTTTGGTTCGGTTTTGTTTTTGTTTGGTTTGGTTTGGGTTTGGTTTGGTGTGGGTTTCGTTTGGTGTGGGTTTGGTATGGGTTTTGGTTTGGTTTGGTTTTGGTTTGATTTGGTTTGGTTTTGGTTTTGGTTTAGTGTGGGTTTGGTTTTGGTTTGATTTTGGTTTGGTCTGTTTTTATTCGTCGTTTCTCGACTAAAGTTGTGAGGGTCACCAATGGTGACATTTTGCCCATGCAACCCGTTTGTACCCACCATTAACGCAGCCGCACCCGACTTCAGGAATGATGCCTAAACACCACACCAGTATGCATGCCTTTGGGGTTTTTTTGGTGTTTTTTTTAAAGATTCTACATTCCATTTATATTGGTCTGTATCTGCCCAAGTACAGTGTATGTGTGTGTGTGTGTGTTGTGTGTGTGTGTGTGTGTGTGTGTGTGTGTGTGTGTGTGTGTGTGTGTGTGTAGATTCAAATATGTTAATCTCCTGTGAACGGTTGCACGAGCGTGAATGTTATGAATGCAAGTGCTTTGATTTGTTTACTTTAAACGATTTAGCGCTATACAAATTCCGTATATCATTATCATTATTATTAATGGCCTATTCTTATAAAATATAAAATAAGTAGAACAGGTTTTTACGTGTCCGCAAGATGTTCTGCGTGCATTCGCACACGGGTCCTCGGTTTATAGTCACATCCGTCTCACACACACACACACACGCACGCGCGCACGCACGCACGCATGCACGCACGCACACATCATCATTGATGAACAGATACAGGCAGCTGAAAGTCTGTTTCACTTAATCATCAAGATCTTCAATACTGCCCCGGGCAATAAATCATTCCAGTATTGCTGGACAGACAGACGATAAAGTGAGATGGTGTGGTGGCCTTTAGAATTGCTCACACATCCCTGCACTGCTAAATTGTCCACTTTAGCTTTCTGTAGTGGCGAAAGTGGTAGAAGGGTGAGCATGTTGCATAAACGTGCTTCTTCTTTTTCTGAATAAGGGCGTTAGCCAAGATATTTTCTATCATCAGTGTTGTGTTATTAATAATAATAATAATAATAATGATGATGATGATGATGATGATGATGATAATAATAATAGAAAAAAAATGAGGATGAGGATGGTGGTGGTGGTGGTGGTGGTGAATGCGATGATGACGACGATGGTGATGATGATGATGACGATGAGAAGAAGAAGAAGAATGATGATGACGATAATGATGATAATGATGATGATGATGATGCTGATGCTGATGATGCTGATGCTGTTATTGTTTAAGACTCCAATGAAGCAGCTCACCAAACAAAAGATTGAGTGGTAAATTAACCAAAGAACGCATCACATCAAGACTTAATATGCACATTTAGGAATACTGCTTTGCGGAAGCGACTGAGAGGTGAGTTCAGAAATGGCAAAAAAAATAAAATAAAAAATAAAATAACAGTCATACAAAAACAAGTTACCATTATCTCAAACTGAATGAACTGTCTTTCCTTGTACTGGTGATAAACTGTGTACATGCGAAAATGATCGCCTTAGGGTAGGTTTATTATTGAGATAGCTTGACAGCTAGCACGGCAGATAATTAGGTAGCAAGAGAGGCTCCAGGAGTTTCTACATATTTATTTAGTTTATGTATTATTCTTTTGATACTACTTTACAGTCACAGCACATTTCTCTGCGTGACATTCGGGCTGCTCTCCCCGGGGAGAGCGCGTCGCCAAAAAGCAGCGCCACCCATTTTTGTTCCTGTCTTCAACTGTATTTCCTTATCAGGCTTTTTTCTACAGAATTTTGCCAGGGACAACTCTCTTGTTGCCGTGGGTTCCCTTACGTGCGCTATATAATGCTGTGTAACTCACGAGACCTCGGTTTATAGTCTCAATGGAAAAACTAGCACCCAGACCACCACTTATGGTTTAATGGATGGGGGAAAAGTTTTGAGCCGAAATTGGGATCGAACCACCGCGTTACCTCTAGACCACTAGACCACCGATCCATTGTTGTCAGGGTCATGCGTTTTGTTGTATTGCTTCGTATGAGCCTGATTAGAAGTGTGTGCGTGTGTGTAGTGCCACGTTGTGACAGTGATTTGCCACAGCCATTAATTAGATCTACTACACTATCTTTGCACGTTCTA
>CM054149.1:60775939-60810939 GCA_028751875.1 Rapana venosa | reverse complement strand
CGTATTCTTGAGTCTCGAGTCTTGACTATCATCGGCAGTGAAACGACGCTAAATCACAAAAAGAACCACCGGGCTTTGCCTTTTTTGTTTGCGAATAATACCATTGGAACTTGGCACACAATCTGCTAGTTTCTGTTCCTTACAACAACAAAAGTGACACGCTTCAGCAAGCTGCTCCACATACTGCCACCAGCACTATCACACACCCGGACGACACAGCAAACGCTGTCTTCGTTTTGAGCTGCTGATGAAGACCACACAAGTTTGCCGCCGTCTAGTGGTCAGGCGATAAGGAAAGAAGGTGGCAGGATGGTTAAGACGTTTGCCTGCCAACAAGTAAACCGTGAGGTTCTGGGTTCAATTCCCAGCCTCGCCCTTTTCTTCCCAGTTTGACCAAAAAATCGAACTGAATGTCAAAGTCCTTCGGATGAGACTATAAACCGAGGCCCCTGTGTGCGAACGCATGCAGAACATCTTGCGCACACGTTAAATCCTGTTCCGCTGTTCGAAAGAGTAGGCCATTGTGTGCCAGTGGGAACAGATTACAAAATCTAAAAAACCGCATAAAAAAAGGTAAAGGGGTCCCATAACCTATAAGGTCGTAGGGGGGCGAGGCGTCACAGACCTCACTTCTCTAGGGCCAGCATATTGAGGGCGGCGCCCATCTCCTCTCCCTCGCTGCTTTACCTTCCCTGACCCTAAAGAGGGCAGGTACCCATTTACAGCTGGGTGAACTGGGGGAACTGTGCTGAAGCCAAGGCACGCAAACGGTCACCCATCCAACTGGTAACCACGCTCGACGCTGCTTAACCTGGCTGGGGGAAAGCGAGTGCTCCGACCACTGAGCTATCCCGTGTACACACGCATAAATAAATAAATAAAATGTCATCTGAGCGCTTTGATTTGTTGCTTTACAAGATTCAGCGCTATATATATTCCATACATTATTATTATTATTATTATTATTATTAATAAATGCTAAAACTGTCCCCTGCTTTGTTCCGTTTTCGCCAGTGGCTTTAATGGTTTGACATTTAGACGTGAACAGGGCGGTGTGGCAATTACGGGCTTGCGTACACGTACACCGACATATCAACTGCCTTGAAAGCCCCTCAGGGAAACAGCACTGCCTTTATTAAGACAGTATACACTGGAAGTGACGTCAATCACTATCGACAGTTTTGGGGGGCAGAATCTATAAAAAGAAAGGTATAAAAACAAGTGACCTCTGCCCCTATCCCCCCCCTACTCCACCCCACCCCAACACACACACACACACACACACACAAGCAAACAAAACAAAGAAAGAAATAACAGACAAAAACAAAAATATCCAACAACTTTACTGTCAAAGAAATCAACGGAAGAAAATTTCATGACAAAAACCGCGTACCCTACCATTTCCACAAAATAAACAATGTACAATCAAGCGTAGAATCAAATGAAGAAAAAACCATCTGCAAACCATTGTCAACTATAGAATTTTCTTTTCGCCGGGGTAAACAGAAAAACAAATTCCTGTAATATTGATTGTAAGGATGTGAAAACTTAAAACGAAAAAACAAAAAAAGAGAAAATAGATAAACAAAATGTAAAATTAAAAATCTTAGAGAAGATTAATATTCCTGTTTGCTTGCTACTAAGATAAATGGCAGTCAGGCGAACGTACCTCCTCTTTGTGTCTGAAGTCCTTCGGATGAGACTATAAACCGAGGCTCCGTGTTCGAACGCATGCAGAACATCTTGCGCACACGTTAAATCCTGTTCCGCTTTTCGAAAAAGTAGGCCATTGTGTGCCGGTGGAAACAGATGACAGAATTTACAAAACCGCATACACACGGGGACTGGATGTAAAAAAGCACATGAGTGCTTATTCCATTATCCTCGATATAAAAAAAAAAATAAATAAATAAATAATCTCTCCGTGTTAAGAACGGACATAACCTCACCTCTTTGTTCTTTCCCTATCCCTTCTTTGAGAACTACCACACACACACACACACACACACACACAAAACACACACACACACACACACACACACACACACACACACACAACATACATACACACACACACATACGCACACACACATACACACACACACTCTCTCTCTCTCTCACTCTCTCTCTCTCTCTCGCTGTCTCTCGCTGTCTCTCTCTCTCGCTGTCTCTCTCTCTCTCTCTCTCGCTGTCTGTCTGTCTGTCTGTCTGTCTGTCTGTCTCTCTCTCTCTTCTCTCTCTCTCTCTCTCTCTCTCTCTCTCTCTCTCTCTCTCTCTCTCTCTCTCCCTCTCTCTCTCGCTCGCTCGCTCGCTCGCTCTGACATTAACTCTCTTGCTCAGACATTGCAAAATAGCACTGATGTACAAGATCATCATCATCATTAGCCATTACACCCAGCGGTGTGTAGGGCAGCAACAAAGCGCTTCCACTCCTGCCTATTCTGGGCCAACCTAGTCACTGATCCCCAAGAGTGCTGCATGGCCTTCATCTCACTTTCTACAGTTCTCCAAATGGACTGAACAAAATCACATGTCTATTCACCCCCAAAAAACAAAATGCATGCTTATCACTGCCAGACAAAAGCGACAAAATCTATCTCATAAATTTTCTCCAATCCATATTGAAAAGGAAACAATCGAAAAAGCCTCTCACCACAAAGTTCTAGGAGTACCAAATGATGAAAATCTCAGCTGGTACCATCACATATCCCATCTGTGCAAATACATGTCTCAAAGAGTATACCAATTGACTAAAATCAAACATTTTCTTGACTTTCATTCAAGAAAACTATTCTTTCAAGCTTATATACAATCTTCAATAGATTATGCTTCAACCCTGTGGGATTCTGCTAGTGCAAACACTATGAAACCATTATTAAGTCTGTATAAACGTGCTCTTAAACTGGTTTCTCTGAAGAAGACTACCCTACTAGAAGTGGATAATACTCAGTTAAATATTCTTCCCCTACACCAAAGACTAAGACTTAACAAAGGCATCATGATGTTTAAGATAATGACAGGAACTTTTCCCTCATCCTTAAAAGACAAGTTGCCAATGAATCACTCCAGAAATACTGCAAAGCCGAGTGTCCTAATCCCAAGAATAGATTTGTTCAAATCTAGCTTACTCTACTCAGGCCCTGTGCTGTGGAACTCCCTTCCTGACTCATTTAGACAACACCAATCATTAACTATCTTCAAAAGTCATTTTTTCATCCACTTGATGCATCAAAAATAACAATCCACACTTGATCTGTTGAAAACAAAGTAAATATATCCTTCCTTACATTATACCAAATTATCCTCTCTCTCTCTCTCTCTCTCTCTCTCTCTCTCTCTCTCTCTCTCTCTCTCTCTCTCTCTCTCTCTCTCTGTATAATTGTGAATGTTTTACTTGTATATCGCTATTGTGTTGTTGAAAAATGACTTTTACGTGGTTTGTTCTCCTTTATTTTATGGAGGTTCTGCTTTGTTTGGTTCTGTTTTGGTTTGTGTTTGGGGTTATTGTTGTTTGTTGTTGTTGTCGAGGGGGAACTATTCGGTGTCACCTCTCCCCTTGTTGTTGTTGCCGCTTTTGATTTGCTCTTGGTTCTTGCTATTTTTTCGGTTGTTTCTGTGTTTTCTGTTTTGCTTTCTTCCTTACTTGTTACCACTTTTTTTTCTCTTCGGTGATTTTTGTGGGGATTTTTGTGTAGATTTTCCCCCCGTATACTGTGTAAGTGTATTGCTATAGGCTTTATTTGATTTTATTATCATATATATATCCTTAAGGGCGGGGACTGGATGTAAAAAAGCACATGGGAGCTTATTCATTATCCTCGAAATAAAAGAATTTGTCATCTCTCTCTCTCTCTCTCTCTCTCTCTCTCTCTCTCTCTGAGTGTTAAACTGTACATATACCGTAATCTACAGGAAACATTATTCGGATACATGAGGGTGATGATTCTTCAGAATGCGGGAACTGGCTAAGACTTGTCCATGGCCAGCAGTGTGTCTGCACTTACTTTTCTCTGTTATCCGTTGTGTTTGTCTGACTGACTCCTGCGTGAACCTCCCTAAAACCTACCCTGTTCATTTGCTTGCAGACTGTTTAATGTGCAAAATGAGATGCGTTGGTGTTTTGGGATGGTTAGCGTTTGGATGGATTTGGAATCACGTGGGTAGCTGGGGCATTAAAGGGGGTGTGGGGGGGGGGGGGAGGAGATAGAATGGGGAGACTGTATACTCCTTAGAAAGGACTGATTTAGAAATAAAAGATCTTGTTTGTTTGGGTTTTCGTTTTCACTCTGAGAGGTCATCAGGTACATAGGCCTAGATTCACAATCACCTGGATCGGCAGTTCTTTCAGGAAGAGGGTTTTTTGTGTCTTTCTTCTGCTAGAGCTCAGACGTTCACTAAGGGTGAGATTTTGCGTATGAGACCGTTTATTTTAATTTGTTGTTGTTTTTTGTTTTGCCTACCATGGAGGTAGCCACTTTCCGACTTAGGGAGTTTGCAGGAGTTTGTTAAAAAATGAGGGAATTTGGTTGGATGTGTGTGTTTGCGTGTGTGTGTGTGTGTGTGTGTGTGTGTGTGTGTGTGTGTGTGTGTGTGTGTGTGTGTGTGTGTGTTTTACTCAAACAACAGGCATCTCAGTTCGAACTTTAGAAGATAACGTTCTCCTTTTACGAAGAACAAGAATATGGGCGGGGATGATAATTGAAGAGAAAGGGGAGAAATACCTGTGAAGAGTTGGACATACACAAGACAAACTGTTCTTAAGATTTTGCAGGATCCTCCATGTACATATGTCAAAGCATTTGAATGTAAGCTTTGGAAACTACTTTGTGTTCATGATGAAAAATTGTCGCCCCGTCAAAGTAAACGGCCTAATTTTAGTCACTGTTGTGTGGGATAATCCTTAAAAGCTTTGCAAAGATAAACCAAAAAACTATCGACAACAACAACATTGTAATCTTCTTCACGCGTACAGTTCATAGTTGTAAGGCTTTTTTCTTGATCAACCATCAGCTCTCAACAGTAATATCTGGAGTAATTTGCTTATCACACAACTTTTTGTACACAAGTAACCAGCTCTTAGATCTGAGTCTGTCCTTACAAGTATTGTCTAATGCAGCGCCCTTTCCCCCCCCCTCTCACCCCCACACGGTGGTAGTACTGGGGGCCTGCCAGTATAAACAGCATCACCAACTCCTGGAAATTCTATGCTAGGAATTTCCTCTTTTCTATCCATCTCTCCGTTTCTGCCTTGTTCTTTTTCTCCCTATCAACTCTTTCTTGTTAGTGTTCTGCCTTCTTGGTCTGGTCCATTCCCATTCCTTTTCTTTCCAGAAAGACCTAAAATAGAACAATTATCTCCCACGAAGAAGTCGGATGTGCGTGCTGGGCCTGACTTGTCAGGCGCTTAACGGCAGCGCAATGCATTTTCGCTCATATGACGGACAAAAATAGTTGCTGTCTGAGAGTTCAACGCAGAAGAAGACACAAAATCATCAGCATGAACTTTAACATATCCAAATTTGAAGAAAAGGTTTCTGAAGCTTCTGTTCTCTCCAACAGCTTCCTGTTTCTGGCACAACACTGTCGACTGTGTTGCTTCCGATATCAACAATTGTCCCCAGAAAAGTTGTCTGGTCCTCTTTGTGTCCCATCCCATTTCACCAAACGTTTCTTTATCTTCTGGCTTCAGACTTTTCACACAATGCCTGTGTGTTAGAACTGATCTCGGTAGAAGAAGCCTTTCTCCTTTCCGAGCTACTGCTGCTTGAGAAGCTGTTGGGCATGTGAAGTGTGCAATACTCTGTCTTTTTAGTTGTCATTCTCTCCCTCTCTCTGTTTTGTCTCTGTTTCTAACTCTCTCTCCCTGTATCGCTGTCGGTATGTCTGTCTGTCTCTGTCTGTCTTTCAGACTCTCTCTCTCTTCTCTCTCTCTCTCTCTCTCTCTCTCTCTTCTCTCTCTCTCTCTCTCTCTCTCTCTCTCTCTCTCTGCCGTAACACACATATACACACACAAGCGCGCGCGCGAGCACACAAACGCACGTCCACGCATGTATGCACGCACGCACCCAACACACACACACACCTACACTACACACACACACACACTCACTCACTCACTCACTCACTCATTCACTCACTCACTCATTCACTCACTCACTCACTCATTCATTTGCTCATTCACTCTTTCATACAGGGAGATGGAGAAACAAAGCAGCAGACACGCAGACAGATAAACGAGGAGAAAGAGAGAGAGAGAGAGAGAGAGAGAGAGAGAGAGAGAGAGAGAGAGACAGACAGACAGACAGACAGACAGACAGACACAAACCCACAAATAGACACACAGACAGATAGAAAGATACAGAGACAGACAGACAGACAGGAAGGCATACAGAGAGAAGAAGAAGAAGAAAAAGAAGAAGAAGATGATGATGATGATGATGATGAAGAAGACGAAGAAGAAGAAGAAGAAGAAGAAGAAGAAGAAGAAGTTCTGATTCTTAAGGAGCATTAATTTTCATCTTCATGTTTCGTTTTATGACATACTATCCCTCAGAGAACCAGAATAGAACACTCTAACCACATGGCACACATTTTGTACCGTTTCTTTCAAACATAATCGAGGAAATAGCAGTGGAAGAAAACAAGAGCATGTCACCACCACTTCTTTAAAACGTGGTTGAAACCTGACACACGTTACTTTAAGCTATTTTCGACCACTTGTGCGCTAACCAATACCTTACATCTTCCAGGCTATCTATTTTTGCCAGACACTCCAAAGCCACGCCCAGAAAACAACGCGGCCGTGTGTTTCTTTACGAGCGGCAGAGGAAGGCCGTAAATACTTGTAACAATCGAGAAGTTACAAATCCTAAACTGTCCGCTGCTGAGTTTGTTTTTAGCCTCCGGTTTATTGTTTAATGAGCTGACATTTAGACGTGAGCAGGGCGCTGTCGCAGTTAGAGCTTCGCCTACACCAAAAAACGTCAGTAGCCATTTTTTGAAGGCAGTCAGGACATGTATTTTTGCCTCTGTCAGGATGGCAGAAAGTAGAAATGACGTCAGTGAGGACTGATAATGTGGGGTCAGAATTTAGACAACGAAACTGCTAAGCAAGCTATAAAAACAGACCCCCTCCCCTCAAAACAGAAAAAAAACAACGACAACAACAAAAACGTTGCATCATTACAAAAAACGTTGAACCAATTACATTAGATTTGATATAGTAAAAGCAAAACTTTGAACCAGATTTAGAAGTCAGAAATGACTATAAAAGCAAAAGTTATTTGAGTTGGCACGTTTGCTGCATGAGTTGTACTTTTCCATGGAATATAAACAAAAATCTTTCGCTGAAAATACGTAAATTATAAAAATCATTTTAAAATGTAAATGATCAGGAGTAAATATATAAACATTCAACAGTTTTAAAAACCCTATAATTAACCAACAGGAAAGGGTTTATACAAACACTGCGACATGAAGTACAAAAAAAAACAGAACAAATTCAACAACAAAATGTAAAAAAACACACATCTAAACAAGACTCAACGATGGTGTATGTAAGGTCTGTATACAAAAGCGCACACACATACAGCATGAAAAATAAAGGAGCATAATGCAAAGAACAAAAGCTAAATTAACACAACTTAAACAAGCCTGCAGAATAATATAATTATTTGTCCTTCATTTTTATGTTGTAACTGTGAATATAATGTTTTTTCTGCCGTGGAGCATAGACAACACAAACATAGCAACAACTCTCATAACTATTCGACCATCACTTTCTAATGCAGATTTCAAGACTCGTTTTCCGTTATTTTGCAAAATATGTACAAACAAGTGTTTCTTTCTTTAAGCAGCGTCTGCTGGATAAATTAGTGATACGATCATGCAATTCATCTTCCAGTCTGTATTTTTCTTACACATTTCTTTAACACCCATTGACTTTTAGTTCCTTTCTACCGAAACGAAATTCAATAAAAGCTTATCTGAATTTTCTAATTATATTGTCATATCAGTATTTGTCAGGTTGTGTGAATGTGTGTGTGTGTGTGTGTGTAGTAGGAGAGAGAGGAGAGAGAGAGAGAGAGAGAGAGAGAGAGAGAGAGGTTGTGTGAATGTGTGTGTGTGTGGTGAGTGGAAGAGAGGAGAAGAGAGAGAGAGAGAGAGAGAGAGGAGAGAGGAGAAGAGAGAGAGAGAGAGAAAACAATAACGAAATATTATTTACTGAGCGTGATAGATTACGCACAATGACTTTTTACATCCAGCCCTCCAAAGAAGAAGAAAAGAAGAAGAAGATGATGATAGATGAAAAGATAAAATAGAGAAGAGATGAATGATAAAAACATAAGAAAGACAGAAGACAAGGACAGTCAGAGACAGACAAAAAGACAAAGACAAGAGAAACACACAGATGAAGACATGAGAGACAGAGACAGACAAACAGCACACTAGACAGACAGACAGACAAACAAACAAACAAACAGACAGAGGAGCAAACAAACCAAGGTCACTGATCAGGATTGACAGGTCAATTTGCTCGCTGCTGCGCTGACTGGTACAATTCGACAGTTTTTCCTTTTGAATGTTGTTTAAATGTTGTTGTTGTTGTTGTTGTTGTTGTTGTTGTGTTTCTGTTACTGGTCTCCTGAGCTCGATCTTTGCACCAGTCTTTGTCTTTACTCCTGCCTCTCTCCCCCCCCCCCCCCCCCCCCTCACTCCTCTCCATCCACCCACCCCCCCTCTCCTTGTCCTTTACAACATTCTTCCACCTTTCACTAATGTCTTCCTCACCATTTCTCCCATTCGTGCTTCTCTCACCCGCTTCCTTCGGATGAGACTATAAACCGAGGCCCCCGTGTGCGAACGCATGCAGAACATCTTGCGCACATGTTAAATCCTGTTCCGCTTTTCGGAAGAGTAGGCCATTGTGTGCCGGTGGGAACAGATGACAACATTTACAAAACCGCATACACACGGGGACTGGATTTTTTATCCTCGATATAAAATAATAATTTATTTTAAAATTTAAAAAATCATGTCATCTGAGCGCTTTGATTTGTTGCTTTACAAGATTCAGCGCTATATAAATTCCATACCTTATTATTGTTACTACAGCATTCTTCCACCTTTTACTAATGTCTTCCTCACCATTCTCCCCTTCGTGCTTCTCTCACCTGCTTCTTTGTTGTTGTTTTCTTGTAAGTTAGTCTCTGTGTGTGTCTGTGTACGTCTTCCTGTCTCTGTCTCTCTGTTTCTGCATGTCTTTCTGAATCATTCTCTCTCTCTCTCTCTCTCTCTCTCTCTCTCTCTCTCTCTCTCTCTCTCTGTTTCTGTAATTTTCTGTCTGTCTGTCTGTCTCTCTATGTCTGTCTGTCTCTCTCTCTGTTTGTCTTTCTCTCTGTCTTTGTCTTTTTCTCTCTCTCTGTCTGTCTCTCTGTCTCTCAGTATGTCTGTCTCTGTATGTCTGCCTGCCTGTCTGTCTGTCTGTCTGTCTCTGTCTATATCCATGTGTTTCTGTAATGTTCTGTCTGTCTGTCTCTCTAACTCTCTGTCTGTCTGTCTCTCTCCCTCTCCCACATAAGTGCTTATTCCATTATCCTCGATATAAAAGAATAAACTATCTCTCTCCCTCTCTGTCTGTCTGTCTGTCTCTCTCTCTCTGTCTCTTTCTCTCTCTGTATTTATTTGTCTTTCTTGCTCATTCACTAACTCTCTGCCACTCTCTGTCTGTCTGTCTGTCTGTCTGTCTGTCTGTCTCTCTCTCTCTCTCTCTCTCTCTCTCTCCCCTCTCTCTCTCTCTCACTCTCTTTGATTAATTTCAAGTTGTGTACGTATCTGACCTCTCTGCAAAAAAAACAACAACGCAATCTCACAAGGAAAGCGAACGCTAACTCTACAAAGAAACACTCCCCTCCCCCCTCCTTCCCCCCCCCAACACACACTAACGCACATCCTAAAAAAAACCCACCACCCAAACAAGCAAAAACTACACAAAAAGCAGCCAGCTAACCAAGCAAAAAGAACAAACCAACCAACCAACAACAACAACAACAACAGCAACAAACTCCAAATGTTCAGACAGACTATTTACGGCGACAACAAGTCTGTATCTTTTTTTTCCATTTTTGTTTTGTCTTTTTATTTTTTTTCTGAATAAACGCCACTGAAATAGATACTGCTGCTAAGCTTGCCATTAAGACTGTTCCCAATAGTAGACACATGCAAAAACGTTTGTGTGCACTGGTTGCTATGTGTGTAGATAGATAGATTCGGACGTATGTAGGTGTTTTGGGTACAAAATGAAGAAAGGGAAGAAGGAAAGGTGAATGGACATGAGGAATAAATGAGAAAAAATATATAGAACAAATTTATTTGTTCTTTTTTTTCGGGGAGGAGGGGTGGTGGTCACTTGGAAGATACACGTGAGATCATCTCTACTATTTTATTTCGAGGATAATGGGAAAAGGATTCATGTCCTTTTCTATCTAGTCCCCGTGAGTATGCAGTTTTGTACATTTTCATTCGTTCCCACCAGCACACAATGGTCTACTCTTCCGAAAAGCGGAACGGGTTTTAAAGTGTGCGCAAGATGTTCTGCGTGCGTTCGCACACGGGGCCTCGGTTTATTGTCTCATCCGAGGGACTTTTGGGGAGAGAGGAGTAGGCACTGATGTTAACTTCAGAGGAAACATCCTCTTGAACGAGAATCGAACCCGGGTCAGCAGATCACGAATACATCGCTCTAACCACCAGGCTATGTCTGTTACGCAAAATAAGAAGAGAAGGGTGGGGTAGGTGTAGGGGTAGTAGTTGGAGCTCCATGCTTTGAACTTACTATAGATGAAAACAAGCCTTTTACACCATTCACAGCTAATTGTATAGACTTTCAAGTCAGGTTTGCCTAGGCAGATAGCTAGTATCAATAGCCCAAACCCATCAAAACATTCTTAGCTGATACACTTAGTGATAATCCTCAGTCATGGTTATGCCATACTAACTGAAATGACAACCAGTTTTTGTCTCACCATTTAATAATGATGATGATGATAATAATAATAATAATAATAATAATAATAATAATAATAACAATTAAAATGGAATTTATATAGCGCTGTATCTTGCACAGACAAATCAAAGTGCTTGCAATCAATTCATTCTTACACAGTCATGCAACCAACACCGAGTAATAGTTCTAACAGGTCTAAATGTACACACGCACACACGCACGCGCACACACACATACACACACACACACACACACACACACACACACACACACACACACACACAGAGGTTATGCACTTTGGCAGGGTGATGGGATTTGGGGCTGTTGAAAAGCAGGGACAGCTATGAAATGAAACAGGAGAGAAACATCTTAGGTTTGAAATAAATATGTCTTGAGGCCGGATTTAAAAGTGTCACAAGAAGGCCTTGGGCAAAGAGAGAGAGGGAGGCCATTCCAAATCGATGGACCAGAAACAGAGAAAGAGCGACGGCCGACGGTGAACTGGCTGAATCTAGGTATTCCTAAGCACAAGGAATCTGCAGCAGAGTGGAGAGAACGAAAAGGAGTGTATAGGTGGAGACATTCACAGAGGTAGGAGGGTGCTGTTTTGTGGAGACATTTGTAACAGAGAGTACTGATCTTATAGTTTATTCTTTGTGGCACAGGCAGCCAGTGGAAAGATCGCAAGAGAGGGGTAATGTGCTCGGATTTTTTCTTTCTGAGGACTAGTCGAGCTGCAGAGATTTTAATACGTTGAAGGGAGTGGATAGATGATGCTGGCAGACCAGCCAAAAGAGAATTGCAATAGTAATTGATAGTAGCACGACTGGCAGGTCTGGGCGATGAACTTTTGCATAGAGAGTGTGTTGTTGATAATGACCCCTAGACACTTCACAGCAGTGGATAGAGGCACTGACGTATGGCCGAATTCTATTGAAGCTAGTGTAATAGAAGAGAGTTTGTGTTTGATCCCTACAAGCATGCTTCAGTTTCAGGAAGGAAGGTGGCAGGATGGTTAAGACGTTTGCCTGCTAACAAGTAAACCGTGAGGTTCTGGGTTCGATTCCCAGCCTCGCCCTTTCTTCCCAGTTTGACAAAAAAATCGAACTGAATGTCAAAGTCCTACGGATGAGACTATAAACCGAGGCCCCGTGTGCGAACGCATGCAGAATATCTTGCGCACACGTTAAATCCTGTTCCGCTGTTCGAAAGAGTAGGCCATTGTGTGCCGGTGGGAACAGATGACAAAATTTTAAAAACCGCATACACACGCATACATTTTTTAAAAAAGTGCTTTGATTTGTTGCTTTACAAGATTCAGCGCTATATAAATTCCATACATTAGAAGTAGTAGTAGTAGTAGTAGTAGTAGTAGTAGTAGTAGTAGTAGTAGTAGTAGTAGTAGTAGTAGTAGTAGTAGTAGTAGTAGTAGTAGTAGTAGTAGTAGTAGTTTTATCAGTGTTTAGTTGTAACTTGTTCTCTATCATCCAGTTTTGAATATCCTGAAAGCAGTAGGCCATATTTGTCAAGAGAGAAGGCAGATTTTCATGAGTGTCACTGCATAGAATCTGAGATTCATCTGCATAAAAGTGATGGTTGATCTGATGACGGTCAATTATATGTGACAGTGGAGCAGTGAGTGTAAAGAACGGGGTCCAGAACTGATTCCTGCGGGACTCCACATTCCAGTCTGGCAGGTACTGACTGAATCTTGTTTACTATGACTGTCTGGAATCAGTCAGTCAGGTATGAGCTAAACCAGGTAAGGGATGTACCAGTAACACCAAACGTTTCTTGAAGACGGGAGAGAGGAATAGAGTGGTCAATAGTATCGAAGGCTGCAGATAAGTCGAGTAGAGTGAGGAGGGAGATTTTCCCTGAGTCAGAAGCAAGTAGAAGCGTGTTAAAGGTGTGGACTAGGGTGGTTTCGGTGCTATGGTTGACGCGATAGGCAGACTGAAACGCAGGAAGAAGACTGTTGGAGAGAAGGTGGTTGTTGAGCTGTTTCAGAACTACTCTTTCAAGGACTTTAGAGATAAAAGGTAGGTTGGAAACAGGTCTGTAATTCTTCAGAATGTTAGGGTCAAGGTCATACTTTTTGAGTAGTGACGTGACTATGGCAGCTTTGAGAGCTGAAGGAACATCTACAGAAACAAGAGATGAGTTTACTCTTTTCGTGATAGTGGGTATAAAGCTGTGGCAGGCACTGTTCGAAAAGAGAAGCAGGTATGGGGTCGAGATCGCATGATTTTATAGTCATTCCTTTCAGAATTGTCTCGATTTCTTTCTCGCTTGCTGGATGAAAGAAAAGGAGAGGAGTACCAAAAAATTGAGGATAAGAAATTGCAGGCTGGAAAGGAGTATGATCCATGCTAGAGCGAATGTTGCGGATTTTGTCAGAAAAGAATTGCAGAAAATATAGAAGGAAGTTCAGAGTGGTTGTGGATGGAAGGCAGAGGGCTAGCCTTCGCAGATCCAAGAAGAGTGGATGTGAGGGAAAAGAGAGATTTCATAGATGTGGCATCAAGAACTTGAGAATAATAATACTTTGTTTTTGCTGAATGGATTACGGTTTGAAGATGATTAATAATAAATAATAACAATAATAATAATAAATGATGATAGTAATGATAATAATAATATGGTATAATAATAATAATAATAATAATAATAATAATAATAATATGGTAATGTATAGTATTTCTATAGCGTTGAGTCTTGTAAAGCAAACAAATTGAAGCGTTTGTCCTAATCAATTTGTCTCGTCAAGTCAAAAACATGAGAGTCAACTATTATGTTTACACAGATTTTTCTTTCATACTGCCCTCACAAAAAATAATCAGGAAAAGTGACGTATAAAATCAAACAAAAGTCCGTTTCTAAGACAGCTTTTCAAGCACGGGCGCATGTGCATATACACACACGTATTCTTTCTCTTTCTCTCTCTGTCTTTCTCTCTATCTCTCTCTCTGTCTTTCTCTATCTCTCTCTATCTCTCTATCTCTCTCTCTCTGTCTTTCTCTATCTCTCTCTCTCTATCTCTCTCTATACTCTCTCTCTCTCTATCTCTCTATCTCTCTCTCTATCTATCTATCTATCTGTCTGTCTAACTGTCTCACACACACATACTTTCTTTCTCTCTGAATGTCTCTCTTTATCTCTCTCTCTCTCTCTCTCTCTCTCTCTCTCTCTCTCACACACACACATATGCATGTTGGATTGAGCGCACAGAGATAGATAAACAGGTGAATGTGGTCAGAGGGAGAGGGGGAAAGAGAGAGAGAGAGAGAGAGAGAGAGAGAGAGAGAGAGAGAGAGAGAGAGAGAGAGAGAGAGAGAAAGAGAAGAGAGAGAGAAGAGAGAGGAGAGATGAGAGAGAGAGAGAGAGATGAGAGAGAGAGAGAGAGAGAGAGAGAAAGAAAGAGAGTGAGAGAGAGAGCAACTGACGCTTACACTGACACTGACAATAGTTTATTGCCATAAACATTAAGGTCCTATTGGCAAGGAGGCAATGATCAACTTCTGTATTCGCGACATTGCATGGCACTAGAAAAACAAAACAAACAAATAATAATAATTTAGAGAGACAGACAGACAAACAGACAAGCAGACAGATAGACAGACAGACGGACGTACAGGTACGTCTCACATTTTCTACTAAAAATACGTATGGAACTGTCCTAAGGATAAAAATCCCTTGCAAAACTATTGTAGTCCTAACCAAAGTCTTCACAGTCATTTCGTTCTTCTGTTTCCTCTGCTACAGTCTATACTTAGTTTGGGGACATCTCGGCAAATGGGACATATTTTCCAGAGTTGAAAGTGACATTTAGTTTGTCGGGAATTCGGTTACAAGAGAGAAGCTGACTGGCCCCTGAGGACCGGTTCATGTTTGGAGAGAGTTCGGTAACAAGAGATTAGTTAGGTTTGGTTTTTGTTTGCCAGGATGACTGTAGTTTGGAGGAAAATGGGTAACAAGATAAGGCTGTGTGGACATAGGCTATAGTGGGCGGAGGTTTCCTAAATCCGGGTCCTCTTCTTTATTTTCTCTTTTTCTGTTGTTTTTCTTCCCGTGTACTTTAGTTTTTTAGTGATCCGAATTGTCTGAGTGGGCTCCCTCTGTCTGTCTCTGTCTCTGTGTTCTTTTGGTTTTATCACTCGCTTTTTACTCTTCTCTTCTCTGTAAAATTGAAGAGGACCAGATAGCTTGGATAGGTGGCTGGAAAGCAGATGTCCTCTTCAAAATGTTCTGGTTTCTCTATGCAGATGACAGCCACATTGCAAGATATCCCGGTGGGTTTATAAAAGTTTTGATATCGATTACATTAATTGCTATTGATTATCGTTTAAGTTTAACTTTAATACTAACATGATAATGTTCAAGGAAGGATTAAATACAAATAAACAAACCAATTTTTTACTTGAAATTAGCAAACTCTTAACTATATGAAACTTTCAAATCTGGAAAAAAATATATCTGCTTGCCGACAGTGTCCCAATCTAACTTAAATTAACTAACATTATGCACGCATTAAGCTTAATTCCAATAACGTATATACATTAGCCTATTGTGATTCAAACAAGAACAAGAAGAACAAGACGAAGAAGAAGAAAAAAGAAGGAAGAAAGAAAGAAAAGAAAAAGAACGAAAGAAAGAAAGAAGAAGAAAGAAGAATAACAATAAGAAGTTGATGATGATAAAATAAATTCTGAAAGTAGACCCTCGTGTTATGTTCGCCAGACTGCTGAGACAACCAGCCAACCAGCCAGCCATCTAACCAACCAGCCAGCCACGCAACCCAGCAACCAACGAACACAGAATCAAACGAAAACACCTTCATTTCTGACAGGAATACGAACATTTACCCAGTCAATATCTATCTTTGCCCTTTCTTTAAAAAACAAACCAAACCAAAATATTATTAGAACTTGACCTACAGCTTGATGTATTTTTGTATGCCATAAAAGGAGAGCTACACTTTCCGCCCTATCTGCTGTTGCCGCAAGCATTTACATGAGACATCTGGAAAAGAAAAGCAATAGCTTCTCCCATTTATTCGATTTTTTTTAATGTGTATACCACTTTGAGTCACAGCCGGTTTCTCTGTGTGAAAATCAAGCTACTTTCCACGAGGAGTGCATGTCGTCACAAGATTATTACCTCCCATTATTATTTTTTTCCTTTTCATGTCTGTAGGTGTATTTGTTTCCTTATCAGAATGGCCTTCTCCTATGGAATTTTGCCAGGGACATCTCCCTTGCTGTCGTGGGTTCTTTTACGTGCACTAAATACGTGTTGCACATGGGACCTCGGTTTATCGTTTCAGCTGAAAGACTAGCACTAATACCACCACTCACGGTCTCGTGAATGGGTGGGGAGGAGGGACGTTTCGGGCACAATCGGGGATCGAACCCGGACCCGGATCGAACCCGGACTTTTGGCTTTCTAGGCAGGTGCGTTACCACTAGACCACCGATCCACCGGGTTGTCTAACGAGGGCTACAAAGATTCACAATTTTATTGTCGGGAAGCAACCATCTCCAAAATGTCCACGGCCGAGTTCCTCTTTAGCCATCGGTTTCTGAATGGTATGATCTGACATTTAGGCGCTGTACAGGGCGCTGTGACAGCGAGAAGGAAGCTTAGCCTACACCCACATTGTTGTATTGAAATGTCAGCAGCCACTTTGAAAAGCAGTCAGAACACTATCCCTCTGTCAAGGTGACAGCAGGAAGGGGAAATGACGTCAGTGAGGGTTGACATTAGGGGTCAGAATCTAGAAAACGATGAAATATGAAAAATATCACACACAGGCACACACCCGCATGCACGCATGCACGCAAGTATACACACATGTACGCATACACGCACGCACGCACACGAGTGCGCGCGCATACACACGTACACATACACACACGCACGCACGCATGCACACACGCACGCATGTACGCACACACAAACACAGACACACACAGATGCGCGTGTGCGATCGCATGCACACATACACACCACACAACACACACATACACACACAAACACACACACACACACACACACACACACACACACACACACACACACACACACACACACACACACACACACACACACACTCTAAATACACATGAAATAAGATAGAATAAAGGTGATTAACCCTAAAACAAAACCAAAACCAAAACCATTACTGAGGGCCTAATTATGAGAACAGCGGTATGTAGGTAGGTAGGTGCGTGGAACTTTCTCTTCTAGGAAACACTAAAAGGTCGCTGTTGCAGTTTTGATTTTGAAAGAGTTAAAATTTGTTTGTTGTAAAAAAACAAAACAAAATGTAAAACTAACAACCATAATCAATTAAACAAACAACCCACTGATGATATGATATCGACATCACAGTTAGCTTGCCAAACAAAAAGGAACCACCCAAAAATGGCATTATCATCAGAACAGACGTAGGTGTAGAGAGTTCTATTTTAAGACACAGTGAAATGTCGTTGTTAGTTTTAATCTTATTTTATTGTTGAAAACGATGTATAAAACTAGTACACAATAAGCAAAGCACACACTTACACTCACGGGGACTGGATAAAAAAACACATTAGTGCTTATCCCATTATTCTCGAAATAAAAGAATAAAACGAAAATAGAAAATATTACACACGCAGACAGACAGACGGACAGACGGGTGATACTATAAATCCTGGTCCGTGTGCGAACACACGCAGAACATCTTACGCATACGTTTAAACCTGCTGTTCGCCTTTCACAAGAGTAGGCCATTGTGTGCCGGTGGGAACAGGAGACAAATTTACTAAACGTCATACACACGGGGAATGGATGCAAAAAAAAAAAGAACACAAGTGCTTATCCCATTATCTAAAAATAAAACAATGAAAGCAATAAAGAAAAAAATAATAACACACGCAAATATATATATATATATATATATATATTATATATAGTATATATTATAGTTATATATAGTATATATATATTATATATATATATATATATATATATATATATTATATATATATATATATATATGCGTGTGTGTGTGTGTGTGTGTGTGTGGGCGTGCGTGTGTGCTGTGTGTGCGTGTGTGAGTGTGCGTAGTGTGTGTGAGTTGTGGTGTGTGTGTGTGTGTGTGTGTGGTGTGTGTGTGTGTATGTGCTCGCAAACCTACGGGGATGGAGACTTTTGAAAGAAGTTTGGAGCTTCTTCCCGTTTATCAAATTTTGTACTTGAAGAAAAAAAAAGAAAGGGGGCGCGGGGGTTTGGTGGGGAGGGTGGGGAGGTTGAGAGAAGAAATCAAAAGTGCCCTAAGGGAGAAAATCCCTTGCCAAAACCATACCCCCACTTCCCCCCCACCTACGCCCTTTACTAAATCCTGACATTCATTTTCTCTCTCTCTCTCTCTCTCTCTCTCTCCTCTCTCTCTCTCTCTCTCTCTCTCTCTCTCTCTCTCTCTCTCTCTCTCTCCTTGTCTCTGGCTAAAGACCATTCTCAACCTTGTAGAAAACGCAGCAAGGAAAGAGGTTTGGAAGGCTCCAAGGCGTCGGTTTACTTTGGAGAACCTTCGGTAAGAAGAGAGCTGACCGAGACTGAAAGGATGGGAGGGAGTTCTACTTTTAGTTTGGGGGGAATAGGGTAAGAAGATAAAGCTGTGTGGCCATTAGGCCGCACAGCGGAATTAAAAAATCACCCTTTTTCCTTATGTTTTTCTATGTGACTCTTATATTCATATCGCACGTACTAAGGCAGCCATGGAAATAAAAACCACTTTTTGTGAAAGACTAGCCTCTGACTCAAAACTCCTGTGATTTTGAACTAGTTTGTAGGTTTGAATTTTTTGAATTTTTCAGCAAACACTGTACCCTCTCAGTCCTTTGTCGTCTGCTAGCTTCCTTACTGCAATGTGCATGCGCGGGGTCAACGCTGTAGGAATTCAGGCAAACCTAGTTTGATAATTATTTCCAACTATAAGCTGGTATTGCTCTATGTCCTCAATCCCCAAAACAAGTTCACGGGGCATTTTTTCATACTTTAAAAAATCTGTGAAAATCACCAACATTTTTTTCCACTCGCACTCTATAGAAGTTACTACATGGCCCCAAAATTAATACCGGTGTGCAGCCTTAGCTGTGCTGGGGTGTGGTTTTGCAAGACTTGCTTGTTTCTTGTTTCTATGTTTTCTGTTCTGTGATTGTTTGGTGGTTCCATTTTTTCTGTCTGTGCTTTGGAATGTTTTTCTTAAAATGATCTTTATCAGTATGTTTTTCTGTCTGTAGAAGTTACTACATGGCCCCAAAATTCTCAGTGGGGAGATAACCCGACCCAAAAATCCCCAGCTATGGGCAAATAGCAGCTTGGAGAGGAGATGGGCGCCGCCAAGCAATCCACGCCCACAGAAATACCTACATGGTCAACACTGCAAGGAAAGACATGCCGGATCGGTTGAGGCCCGGAATACCAACAACCGCGCCTTCCATTGGAGCGTTCCAGGATGGAGGTGGAAAATATGCGACTGGGACGCAAACAACAGCTATCAAACTCCAGGCTGAAAGGACCATCATTGGTACATGGAACATCCGTACCTTGCATGCATGTGGGAAGCTCCAAGAGCTAACCCACGAACTTCGAAGATACGAATGGGACTTTACTGGGACTGGCCGAAGTCCGTTGGGTCGGATTCGGCGAAGCAACTACAGAGGAGGATCACAAACTATGGTATAGTGGCGACGACTCCAAACACCAACACGGAGTAGGATTTCTTGTCAACAAGAAGAGGACTAACAGTGTCATCAGCTGTACCCCAATTTCAAGCAGACTGATCTCCATGCGTGTCGCAGCAAAACCACACAACATGACCATCATACAAGTCTATACACCAACATCAGACTACGATGATGAAACAATCGAGTGTTTCTACGAAGATTTGGAGAGCGCCATCAAATCAACTCCAAAGAAGGACTTTCTCGTGATCCAGGGCGACTGGAATGCCAAGATCGGACCTGACGCTTATGACCAATGGCCAGGGACAGTATGGCGTTTTGGCGTGGACGAAACTAATGATAGAGGTCTCAGACTTTTGGAATTCGCAAGCAGCCACAATCTTACTGTCGCCAACACCTTATACCCCCACAAGACATCAAGAAGAACGACGTGGCACTCACCAAATGGAAAGACACATAACCAGATTGACTACATCTTGGGCCCCCCAAACGATTTAAGTCGAGCAATCAACAAAGCCCAGACAAGAAGTTTCCCTGGCGCTGACATTGGTAGTGACCACGACATGGTACTCATGACCCTACAGATCAAGCTGAAGACCAAGAACCAGAAGAGAAATCCCCGTTTGCGGTTCAACATGGAAAAGCTGAAGGACCCCGAAGTCGCTGAAATCTTTAAAGCTGAGATAGGGGGCAGATTTGCAGCATTGAATTTCCTCCAAGATGACATCAACAACCTCACTGAGACCTTCAGCAAGACCATTCAGGAGACAGCGCTGGAGATCCTTGGGAAAGAGAGGAAAAAGAACCAACCGTGGGTTACCAACGATATCCTGGACCTGTGCGACCAACGTAGGGAGCAAAAGCCAGTGAAGAACAAAAACCCAGAAACGGCCGAAGAGTATAGAACAGTCAACAGGTCAATCAAGAAGAAGATGACTGAGGCCATGGGGAACTGGATGTCAGAACAATGCTCCAAGGTTGAGAAGGCAATGGCGAAAGGAGACAGCAAAGAGGCGTACCAGACCATCAAGATACTAACCAAGTCCCAGCAGCCAAAGACCTCCGTTATTGAAGACAAAGAGGGGTCAGTCCTTACAGAGAGCGCCACTATCATGAAGAGATGGACAGAATATTGCAGAGACCTGTAAACTACAAGCTAAAGGCTGATCCGAACAAACTTCACGAGCAAGATCCCAGACCATCAGATCCTGAAAGCACACAGGTGCTGGAGGAAGAGTAGAAGAAGCAGTAAGATCCCTGAAAGGAGGCAAGTCACCCGGGATTGACAACATCCCGGCTGAGCTCATCAAGAACGGAGGCCCAGAGATGATCAAGGCATTAACAATCATCTGCCAACGCATCTGGACCAGCAAAGAGTGGCCTGAACAGTGGACCCAATCCATCATAGTTCCCCTTCCAAAGAAGGGAGACACTGAAGAAGTGCCAAAATTACAGTACAATCAGTCTGATAAGCCATCCAAGCAAAGTTATGCTACGCATTGCCTTGAACAGACTGAAACCACAAGCAGAAGAAATCCTATCAGAAGAACAGGCAGGATTCAGACCAGGTCGAAGCACTGTCGAACAGATCTTCAACATCAGAATGCTCATAGAGAAGCATCTCCAACATCAGCTACAGCTCTACAACAACTTCATTGACTTCAAGAAGGCCTTCGATCGAGTGTGGCAAGAAGCTCTGTGGCAAGTCATGAGAGACTATAGCTTCGACGAGGACCTGATTCAAGTCATCCAGGCGCTGTATGACAGCTCCCACAGTGCAGTCCTCATGGGTGGAGAAATCGGGGAGTTCTTCCGGACTTCAGTTGGAGTTCGACAAGGCTGCCCGCTATCCCCGTTCTTTTCAACGTGTTCTGGAGAACATCATGCAGGAGGCCCTCCTTGGCTTCAAGACCACAATCACAATAGGAGGAAGGCCAGTCTGCAATCTTCGATTCGCAGACGATATTGATCTCATGGGCCGCAGTGAAGAAGAACTCCAGGATCTCACCACCAGACTGGAAACATCAGCCAATGCCCACGGTATGGAGATCAGCACGGAAAAGAGCAAAATCCTAGTGAACAGTACCACACCGACCACTCCCACCAGCATCAAGATGAGTGGTGAGACACTAGAGGAGGTGGAAACTTTCAAGTACCTTGGAGCAGTCATCACCAAAGAAGGCACGAGCACACAAGAGGTGAAGATCAGACTTGCTGTGGCACTCTCCTCCATGACTAAGCTGGCGAAAGTGTGGAGAAACCACAACATCAGAACCCCCACTAAGGTCAGACTCTACAAGGCACTCGTCACATCCATTGCCTTGTACAGCTGTGAAGCATGGACACTTACTGCCGATTTAGAACGTCGCATTCAAGCCTTTGAGATGAAGTGCCTCAGGCGGATCCTGAACATCACCTACAGAGACCGCAAAACCAATGACTACGTCTGGCAGCAGATCCCAAAGGGACTGGCTGGCAAACAAGAACCATTGCTAGATACAGTCAAACGGAGGAAACTGAAGTGGTTTGGCCACACAACAAGGCATAACAGCCTGTCAAAGACAGTCCTGCAGGGAATGGTGGAAGGAGCAAGGAGGCAGGGACGACCACGCAAAAGCTGGATATCCAACATCAAGGAGTGGACCGGTCTCACTGTACCAAGCCTCCTGAAAACAGCCCAGGACAGAACCATTTGGCGATCCACTTGCAGCGTCCGTGCGGGTACCCCAACGGTTGTCCCGACCAAGGGATGAGTGAGTGAGTGAGTTGTCTGTCTGTCTTTTACATTCTGTGTTGTAGTATTTTTGTCTCAGTAATGAACTTTCCTCTCTCATTATTTATCTCTTTTCTACTACTGCTACTCTATTCAAGCACGCAAATAACAAAATTCCCTGACGCCTTTTTCCAAACCCACTCCTTTCTCACAATGTACCATCTGGAAATAACAATTTGACTTGACTTGACAATGAGAATGTATAAGCTTCAATGGGAAGATGTCACAAAATGCTATCATTGTGGTGCGCACATATTGTCCTTATTAATTTCAGCATGATGCTCTGTAAGTGTGTAAATGTCAAAGTATCCCAAACGCATTTGCAAAAAAAGAGTTAAAATGTAGCACGCTTAGAGAGTGGCTGTTTCCAATATGTTATGAAAATCTTTCGCCCTTCGCTTGCTTTAAAAAATAGCTGTTAAGGCTTTCGTGGGGTTTTAAGATCATATTTTGTTCGCTTTCTACTCGTGTCAAAAGAAAGAAAGGTTAATCCATGTAACTGCTAATGTAGCTGTGAATATAAAAGGTTGTACTTTGTGTCAGGTTACAATCATTGAAGGGACAGAGATAACGCAATAGGTTTTGCCTACACAGACAACAAAGTATTTTGTTGAGAGAGAGAGAGATAGTGGGGAGGGGGGGGGGGGGGGGGGGGGGGAGGGAGAGAGGGGGCGAGAAAGAGAAAAAGAGAGACAGAGACAGAGAGACAGACAGAGTAGCCCACTGCGGTTCAAATCCCACTCATTTCACCATAAAAAAGGAGAAAGTACTCTTAAAAGATTTCACAAACAACATCAATTTAACACATGTTTTATCTGATAACACACTCTCTAAATGTATTAATGTTTCATCATTTTAAAGGCGTTTGTTAAGAACTATACAAAAGAAGCTTGTGTAGCTGTGGTCGTTTGTTTTCGTGTTGTTGTTTTCGTTCCTCGGCTAGAGCTCTGAGGCTCACGAAGGCGATATTTTATGTATGTGACCGTTTTTTGCCCACCAAGCAGGTAGCCTTCGACTTCGGGATGTATGCTGGATATGCTCGTTTTTCCATAACCCACCCAACGCTGACATGAATTACGGGATATTTAACGAGTATATTTGATCCTCTGAATGTGTATATGAAAGAAGGTGTTGAAGGCACTGACTATCCTGCATTTAAAGTTGACCTGGGAGATTGTAAAAAAAATCCTCACCCTTAATTCCCCAGACGCCGCCGAGTTTCGAACCCACGACTTCATGACCCATGGAATCGAAGTCGAACAGTCTTAACCACTCGGCTATAGCGTGCGTGGTTTTGTTGAATGCTTTAAATCACTTCAGCCTTTGTTCCCCGCTTTAGAGAGAAATGTCAGCGATTTTGCTTCTTCAAAGCTGTTGCGTGAAAGATTTTTATATTTTTTTGCTAAGGCCAAAAGGTGAAAATCGTGTCTCTTATGTAACAAACTTTATATTCGTTGTTTGTTTCTTTTTTCATAGGCGATCTGTCTGTTAAAGTGTGTCCAAGTCCAAGTCAAATATCAGTATGTGTGTCTGTCTGTCCGTGAGTCTGTGTGTTGTGTTTGAATCTTCGTCTTCTTCTTCGAACGCTCAGGCAGCAACTAGTGTTGTCTGTCATATGAGTGGAAATGCGTTGCGCTGCCGTTAAGCGCCTGGCAAGTCAGGTCCAGCTCAACTGACTTAGGTGTGGGAGAGAACTGTGTTATTTTTAAGTCTTTTTGGTAAAAAACAGGCAGGAGAATGACGAAAAGGCAGAAAAGAGTGAAGAAGGAGGCGAGAGGAAGGAAAAAAAGCAGAATGAGTGTGTGTGGGGTGTGTGTGTGTGTGTTGTGTGTGTGTGGTGTGTGTGTGTGTGTGTGTGTGTGTTTTGTGTGGGCGAGCGTGCGCTTACTACCCATTCAACAGGCCATGTGTTTCTCGTTACGTTACACTTAAATTGACAATACTGTTTAATATAACAGCAATAGCAAAAACATTTTCTATGAAAAACAATCTCTCGAATAACACATAGCCTAATAATGCGCGGATTTATAAAGTGTTATGTGGTCATTGGTATAAGCAACATTGTGACATTTATGGTTATACTATGGTGGACAAGGTGCTAGGGACGATGCAGTTGTACTTCTCTCAGACGACAAAAATAGGCTGCATTGATTGTTGTTAAGATACTTTATTAGTCAAAATTAGCATGTAATAATAATATTGTCACATTATTAGGTTGAAGTTATGTGGCCTATTATCCTAGAAATATCTGCAGCTTAATGCAAAAGTTTCGTTTCATAGATTCGGTAACATCATGTTCTTACCAAATAGAACAGTGTGGTAATCACATTCTGTTTGTTCAATGTTCAGTTCATAGTGCACTACGCAGGGCCTTGCACTCAACTTTTCCCTGAGTGCAGGTTATCTCTGAGTGCAGGTTATCTCTGAGTGCAGGTTATCTCTGAGTGCAGGTTATCCTTGAGTGCAGGTTATCTCTGAGTGCAGGTTATCTCTGAGTGCAGGTTATCTCTGAGTGCAGGTTATCTCCGAGTAAAGAACTGTTTTGTTAATCAGCTGAAATGGAACTTTATCTAATGAGATATTTGATTACTTTACTCGTTTTAGTCCCAACCTCGTGTCACTGAGTTCAGAGTATCCTACATATACTGCATTATATCTATCCAGAAACCATCAAATCAATGTTTAACTTACAATCATTGCTTGAATATGTTTCATTTAAAAAAAAATTATTTGCCTGAGATTCAAAAAGTGATTTGTGCTATTCCATGAAATAAATAATATTTACGTTTGCAAGCAAACTCGTAACCCACGTGAATTATTTACTTTTTATATATAATAAACTATTTATATTCGTGTATGTTTGTCCGTCGTGTCCGACGATGACCTCCAAAACAGCAGAGGAGGCAGTTGCTGTTTTGGAAACTGGGCAGAAATTTTATTATAGTGGAGTCGCCTTGCCCACAGTACATCCCCACTCTCTCGGCCAAGTGGGCATAAGGACAGTCAGCGTTGGAGATGTTCTCCAAAGGCCAACCAGCCCCAGGGCTGCAGCACATAAGAACTGTGCGAGTCAAGCCTCCTAGTCAGAGAGTCATAGCCGATCACTAAAGACTAAGCTGTAAAGTGGAATTCCATGAGTGGGAAAGCCACTGGTCATACAGCCTCTCACTTTGCTGTTGCCCCCAGCGTCAATGGTTTAATCGAGAACTGTGATAAAGCCCAGGCGCTGACGGTAGTTTGTATTCGCATTGTGCTGATAAAGCTAACTTACATTTTGGCATGATTGGTTTTCGTAGCTCACTAGGCAATAACAAGACTTACAGAATCTTAAACACGCATAGTTTTTTTTCCACTCTCTGTATACACGGACAAGAAAAGGTAAAGACATGGAAGCAAAAACGCTGACCTGACACATCCATTAATTCTTTACACAGCTAGTGTAACCACAGACTTTAAACCAAGTCATAACGCAGCCTTAAACACAGGCAAGAAAACACTCCGACAAGCGGCCAGCCCTCTGTTTGATAATACTCGGTACTCCTCAGACTTAATCCGAACAAATCTCTTTGTCTTTGGTGTACGTTATCTATAGAATTTGCTGAGCTGTTCTTTTAAGGAAGACTGGTTAAACTTAAACCAGTTTATATGAAACCAGCAGCAATACTACAGGCATGTTGTCTGATTCAGAACTAAACTTTGTTTTGTAACCCCTTACACAGTTCTGTGCACATCTGCTGTTGCGTATCATTGGTGTAGCTGTTCCCATTCTTCGACCTTCACAGATCAACAATGTCACACTTCTTTGTGGATGTTCATTCTACCCGTGCCAGCTGTTGGTCACCCTCTTTACTTTGCAATCCTTCACACCAAATGGAGCGAAAGGGAATATGCATTCATAACATTCCGTCTATCAGCGTGTCATCCTTTCAATATGCACAAGCAAATACCTGATTCTCCATTTCTTCGTCATCTGTTCACCTAATGACCACGATATGCGTGGATCGGTCGTCTGCCGATAACACACTCGTCCAGAGAGAGAGAGAGAGAGAGAGAGAGGGGGGGGGGGGGAAAGAGAGAGAGAGAGAGAGAGAGAGAGAGAGAGAGAGAGAGAGAGAGAGAGAGAGAGAGAGAGAGAGAGAGAGAGAGAGAGAGAGAGGATCAGGATTTTCTGATCGATGAAAATAGGATTTTCTCTTTTTTTTCTCCTGAACGATTTGTGGTGAGCTGAGTGCTAGTGTTTGTGGCGAGTCGTTATAATGAAGACCTCTGTGGAATATGCTTTTAGCACATACAAGAGAACTTAGGGTTTTAAGAAAGGTTTCCTTTGCCAAATTTCTGAAGGAGAAGTTTATTCCAATTGGGAAACAAGTACACATGAAAACGTGAATAAAACATAATGGTGGCACTGCGTTGTGGTCATACACGTGCCACAGGGAGAACAGCCTAAATAGAGAAATCTGCAACTGTTATTACTAATTCAAGACACTACATTAAAATACAATGCTATGCAACACAATGCTACATGATGTAATGCAAAACGATTCAATCAAACGTAACGCCAAAGGGCTGTCATCTCGTATAAACACAAATCTCAAATTAAAACTGTGGGACTATAATAAGGTTGAAATAAAAGCTCACTCTACCAATCATCATAGCGAAATATTCAGTTTTAAGTTATTTGCAAAATAAAAACTCGTTGATGATATCGGAATTGCTGCAATAGGGCATATAAATATATGACTATTTGAAGCGGGTTGCCATGGACACAGCATTTTTTGAAAACAAGTTCCGATTCATAAGTGTTTGTATGCCTCTACTGCATGTTCCTTAGACTGTTAAAGCTTTATTTTTTCCACCTACTATTTCACAGCAGCGAATATTGCCAACAGATAATTTAAAACATATCTTGGTTTTAAAAAATAGCAAAAAAGGTCCGTTGTTAAATGTCTCAAACCGGTTGCCTTCAGTGAAAAGACGCAAAGTAGAGTGGTTCGGGCACGTCACAATAACATCTGGACTGGCCAAGACTGTCCTACAGAGAACAGTACAAGGAGGCAGACGAAGAGGCAGACAGAGAAAACGATGGGAAGACAACATCAGAGAGTGGACTGGCCTTGAGTGGAACGAATTGATACAGAAATCAGAGCACCGCAGGGAGTGGAGGAAGCTGGTTGCAAAATCTTCAGTGGTGCCCTCAAGGTCCACGGAACTATTGGATAGGTGAAGGTGAAACTCTGTACAATAAAGGAACGAACCTGTTTCCCAAAATATGGGTTTTACTTTACTACTGTCATGAAAATATATTATCACCTTCAACCTTCACCCATTCCGTAGTCTAGTAGACCGTAGGGGTACCACTGAAGATTTTACTACCAGCTTCCTCCACTCCTCTCGGTTTTCAGCTTTCCGTAGCAAATCCTTCCACTCAAGGCCAGTCCACCCTCTGATGTTGTCTACCCATCGTTTTCTCTGTCTACCTCTTCGTCTCCCTCCTTGCACTCTTCCTTGAAGGACAGTCTTGGCCAGTCCAGATGTTCGTGCGATACCAACACAAAATACCAATACATAACCCAACAGTAAACTAAATCTGCTTGTTAAGAATCCATTAACTGTTCTAGGCTTTTGTAGACTGTTGGATTTATAGTTTTTTTTTAAAAAGGTAAAGGTGTCCCATAACCTATGCGGTCGTAAAGAAACGAGGCATCAGAGACCTCCCTTCTCCAGGGGCCAGCATATTGAGGGCGGTGCCCATCTCCTCTCCCTCGCTGATTTACCTTTCCTGACCCTAAAGAGGACAGGTACCCATTTTTAGCTGGATGAACTAGGGGACTGTACCGAAGCTAAGGCGTGCAAACGGACACCCATCCACTTGGTAACCACACTCGATGCTACTTAACAAAGGCTTAGGGAAAGCGAGTGCTCTGACCACTGAGCTATCCGGTCCTCTTTGATTTATACCAGGATAAAAATCAGACAGCTTTGCCAGCTGTGACCATTCACGAAAATAACCACACGCCTAGCATTCAAATCAATCACAACAGCAGCAGTAACAACAATAACAGACCAGCTGGCCTAACTGTCAAAAAAAAAGAAAGAAAAAGAAAACCACCTTCCCTCACCCCCCTCTACTTGTCTTAGAAAAGATAATTGATAATTGATAAATGTGAAGCATTATTCCGTGATTGCTTACATTTCTGTTATTCAAATGTTAATAACTACCATCAAAAACATATAAAAAAAACAAAGGTAAAAAACAAAACACAAAACAGCAAGCCACAGCTGTCAAATGATGTAACAGGAAGATGAAAACAATACGAAACAAAAATCCCCACAGCCAACACCACCACCACCACCACCACCACCACCACCACAACAACAACAACATCAACAACAACAACAGCAAAACACTCTGAGAAGCAAAAACGTCAACTCCATCAGCAACAATGACAACAATCCGAACGGTTTTGTAGAGTCCTTAAGACTAAATTATTGTTGCAGTTTGTTGTTGTTGTTGTTGTTGTTGTTGTTGTTGTTGCTGTTGTTGTTGTTGTTGTTGTTGTTGTTCTTCTTCTTCTTCTTCTTCTTCTTCTTCTTCTTCTTCTTTTTCTTCTTCTTAACAGCAACTATTGTTGTCTGTTATATGAGTGAAAATGCGTTGCGCTACCGTTCAGCGCCTGACAAGTCAGGCCCAGCACATCCGACTTCGGCATGGGAAATATTTTCTTTTATTTTAATGATAGTTTCCTTTTTTACAAATTTTTTTTTTAATTTCGAGGATAATGGAATAAGCACTCATGTGCTTGTTTACATCTAGTCCTCATGTGTATGTGGTTTTGTAAACTTTGTCATCCGTTCCCACCGGCTCGCGATGGTCTACTCTTCCGAAAAGCGGAACGGGTTTTATCGTGTGCGCAAGATGTTCTGCGTACGTTCGCACACGGAACCTCGGTTTATAGTCTCATTCAAAGGACTTTTGGGGAGAGTGGAGTCGGCTCTGATGTTAACTCCAGAGGAAAAATCTTCTTGAACGAGATTCGAACCCGGGTCAGCAGATCACGAGCGCATCACTCTAATCACCAGGCTATCCCCCCTTTTAAGTCTGTATCTCTGTAACTGCCTGATAATGCCTTTGCAGAGGCTTGAACCCGTGCCCCCACTTGCTGTCAGATCTCGATAGTAACGCTCTAACCACTAGGCTATCCTGTCGCTGACTGTCGTGGAGTTCACGATATATATTATAATTTTAATGGGAGATGATTTCGGTTTTTTTCCCTTCCTAACATGGTTTGTCTCCCATTATTCAGTTGTTGCCTCCCCTCCCGTAGGGATGCCCGGGGTCTGTCAGTATAAATACCCCCCCCCCCCTTCCCCAACACACACACACACGCACACACACACACACACTCACACACATACACCTTCTGGAAGTTCCTTGCTAGGATTTTCCTCTTTTTTATTCCTTGACATTGTCTCTGCCTTGTTCTTTTTCTTCCTGTTACCTCCTTCTTGTCTTTTTTCTGTTTTGCTTTCTTGGCCCAGTCTTCTGCCCTTCTCCCCTCCCAACAACAACAACAACAGCAAAACACTCTGAGAAGCAAAAACGTCAACTCCATCAGCAACAATGACAACAATCCGAACGGTTTTGTAGAGTCCTTTAGACTAAATTTTTGTTGCAATTGTTGTTGTTGTTCTTCTTCTTTTTCTTCTTTTTCTTCTTGTTCTTGTTCTTGTTCTTCTTCTTCTTCTTCTTCTTCGATCGCTCAAACAGCAACTATTGTTGTCTATTATATGAGTGAAAATGCGTTGCGCTACCGTTCAGCGCCTGACAAGTCAGGCCCAGCACATCCGACTTCGGCATGGGAAATATTTTCTTTTTTTTAATGATAGTTTCCTTTTTTTACAAATTCTTTTTTTTATTTCGAGGATAATGGAATAAGCACTCATGTGCTTGTTTACATCTAGTCCCCATGTGTATGTGGTTTTGTAAACTTTGTCACCCGTTCCCACCGGCTCGCGATGGTCTACTCTTCCGAAAAGCGGAACGGGTTTTATCGTGTGCGCAAGATGTTCTGCGTACATTCGCAAACGGAACCTCGGTTTATAGTCTCATTCAAAGGACTTTTGGGGAGAGTGGAGTCGGCACTGATGTTAACTCCAGAGGAAAAATCTTCTTGAACGAGATTCGAACCCGGGTCAGCAGATCACCAGCGCATCACTCTAATCACCAGGCTATCCCCCTTTTAAGTCTATATCTCTGTAACTGCCTGAGAATGCCTTTGCAGAGGCTTGAACCCGTGCCCCCACTTGCTGTCAGATCTCGATAGTAACGCTCTAACCACTAGGCTATCCTGTCGCTGACTGTCGTGGAGTTCACGATAATTATATATCATTTAATGGGAGATGATTTCGGTTTTTTTCCCCTTCCTAACATGGTTTGTCTCCCATTATTCAGTTGTTGCCTCCCCTCCCGTAGGGATGCCCGGGGTCTGTCAGTATAAATACCCCCCCTTCCCCAACACACACACGCACACACACACACACTCACACACATACACCTTCTGGAAGTTCCTTGCTAGGATTTTCCTCTTTTTTATTCCTTGACATTGTCTCTGCCTTGTTCTTTTTCTTCCTGTTACCTCCTTCTTGTCTTTTTTCTGTTTTGCCTTCTTGGTCCAGTCTTCTGCCCTTCCCCCCTCCCCCCAGAAAGACTTAAAAGATAACGATTCTTTCCCACGCCAAAATCAGGCGCTTAACGGTAGGCAGCAAAACGCATTTTCGCTCATATGACAGACAACAACAATTGCTGTCTGAGTCTTGGACGAAGGAGAAGAGGAGAACGCAGACTCACATTTTGTTTGTCTAAATAAATTGATTAACAGTTTGGTTGACGCGACATGCAAACGTAATAATTATGACAATTACGTTGAAACAAAATAGTTTTCATTGGCTACATAATTATGCATGAGAAGAGAGAGAGTGATGTTTTCACAAGCACATAAATTATACATTCCCTTATACACAACACGTCTCGCGCTAATCATAGTCATAGTTGACCGAAGAATGGTCAACAAACAGACCAGCTGACAGACAGAATGTTTGACGTTTGTAAAGACAGACAGACAGATAGATGGATAAGCAAGATAGAACGTCTGACGTTTGAAAAGACAGACGGACAGACAGACGGAAAGACAGGCGAACAGACAGGCAAACAGACAAATAGACAGGCAGGCGAACAGACACTGGTAAATATATGTCAGGAAAAACTACCGCGACAACATAATCATGCACATTACATGTCAAAGCGTATCGGCAACAGCTGTTGTCAAAGTACATAAAGAGGCAGCAGGTTTTGAAAAGCCGTTAAACTAGTAGAGTGGCCTGCTAAAAGGCGGAGTGCTGTTATTGCTGATCAGGCTTGTTAACTACTGTTGATGCTGATCAGGCTTGTTGACTACTGTTGATGCTGATCAGGCTTGTTGACTGCTGTTGATGCTGATCAGGCTTGTTGACTGCTGTTGGTGCTGATCAGGCTTGTTGACTGCTGTTGATGCTGATCAGGCTTGTTGACTGCTGTTGATGCTGATCAGGCTTGTTGACTGCTGTTGATGCTGATGATCAGGCTTGTTGACTGCTGTTGATGTTGATCAGGCTTGTTGACTGCTGTTGATGTTGATCAGGCTTGTTGACTGCTGTTGATGTTGATCAGGCTTGTTGACTGCTGTTGATGATGATCAGGCTTGTTGACTGCTGTTGATGATGATCAGGCTTGTTGACTGCTGTTGATGCTGATCAGGCTTGTTGACTGCTGTTGATGCTGATCAGGCTTATTGACAGCTGTTGATGCTGATTAGGCTTGACTGCTGTTGATGCTGATCAGGCTTGTTGACTGCTGTTGATGTTGATCAGGCTTGTTGACTGCTGTTGATGCTGATCAGGCTTGTTGACTACTTGCTCACCTCGCTTCCCTCCATCCCCAGATGCCACCACCGTTAGTGCCCCTACGGCTTAGCTGTTAGCGATCTGTTCACGGTGTAGTGAGTTTTACCGTTGGTTTTCTTCTGTTTTTTCATGTCTGTCTGTCTGTTTGGGTCTGTCTGTCTGACTGACTGTATCTGTCATTCTGTCTGTCAATCTGTTCGTCTGTCAATCTGTGTCTGTCGTTCTGTCTCTGTTTTTTATATTTTTTTTAAGAGCAAATTATCTCAGTACCTTTGAGTAACAGTACCTTTGAGTAACAGTTCCTTTGAGTAACACTTCTACGAAGCTATCAACTGTATTTGTACATGATGTTCCAAGAAGGACCAAAAAAAGGGTCAAGTCACGCAAATGATCAAATTAATGATTGAGACAATTAGCTTATGCTGATAGCTCGCTATTTGGGGAACTGTTTAGTTCACCAATTAGGCCGGTAGTAAGTCATGCAAGTATAGGCTTTGAAAGATACTACACACATTTTAATTATGAAAGTGCCTACTTTGTGATGTCAAACATATTCTGGGTATCCCATCAAGTACATTAAGTAATCTCTGTGTGGAGAAACAGGTAGATAGCCCCCTTGTATACCGCAACCTTCACCAAACATTTTGAATATTGGAGAACACTTACCAAACTGCATAAACTATGCCTATAAGAGTCAGACAAGCATAAATGGGGATATTTACACAATACAAAAAAAATTATGACAAAATGAAGAAGGAAGGTGGCAGGATGGTTAAGATGTTCGCCTGCCAACAAGTAAACCGTGAGGTTGTGGGTTCGATTCCCAGCCTCGCCCTTTCTTCCCAGTTTGACCAAAAAAATCGAACTGAATGTCAAAGTCCTTCGGATGAGACTATAAACCGAGGCCCCGTGTTCGAACGCATGCAGAGCATCTTGCGCACATGTTAAATCCTGTTCCGCTTCTCGGAAGAGTAGGCCATTTTGTGCCGGTGGAAACTTGACAAAATTTACAAAACCGCATACACACGGGGACTAGATGTAAAAAAGCACATGAGTGCTTATTCCATTATCCTCGATATATAATAATAATAATAATAATAATAATAATAATAATAATAATAATAATAACAACAATAACAAAGTAACTTCGGTAAAAACTCAAGAAAGGTAAAGGTGTTCCTATAACCCACGTGGAAGTAGGGGAGCAAGGCTTCAGAGACCTCAGCTTCTCCAGGGGCCAGCATATTGAGGTCCGGCGCCCATCGCTGCTTTACCTTCCGTGACCCTAAAGAGAGCAGATACCCATTGGCAGCTAGGTGAACTAGGGGACTGTACTGAAGCCAAGTGCAGGAACGGTCACCCATCTAAGAGGTAACCACGTTCAACGCTGCTTAACTGAAGCTTGGGGAGAGCGTGTGCTCTGATCACTGGAGTCAATCCAATAATGGAATGAGCTGTTAGCCCTAAAGCAATGAATTTAGTAGTGTTCAATGTGCTTTTATTCTATTTACAGTGCATTACATAGTTGTAAATGAGCTGCAGTAATGCCATCACATTGCAAAATGTTGAATGTGGGGTTTCACCGACAGCAATGAACTGAATGATGTTACATGCGCTGTTACCCTAATGACGCTGGAATGAATTGCGTTAAATGCGCTGTTATTCCAACAAGGGTGGATTGAATCGGGTTGTATTCCAGAAAGGGTGGATTGAATAGTGCTTTGAATTGAGTAGAGTTGTTATTTCAATGACAGTGGATTGAATAACGGTGCGTGCGCTGTTATTTCAGCAACGGTGAATTGAGAAGTGTTTGATGTAGCATTGTTCAAACAACAGTGGACCAGATGTTGTCAAATACTTTGGTATCCTAGTAACGCTAGACAGGGTGTTGTAAAGTACCCAGTGGATGATTATATTACTGAGTGCATTGTTCCTTCAGAACCAGTAGACTAGGTGCTTTGCACACTGAATAATGAACCGCGTATGGCTTAGTGTCGTTTTGTTCATTACAATAGATCGTACGCTAATGAATAAGTTTTGTTCTGGATAGCTGGGCTTAGGAATGCATGTTGTGAAATATCTAATATCATTACCCTTGTGTAGTGGATACTGTGATCTGCGTTGTTTGAAGTCTTCACGCGCTTTTATGGAGGGATACTTTTTTCTCAATGCTTTTGGACTAGATGATGAGAAATTATGTATTGAAATTTCAGTAACAGTTGACTAGATCTTTTGAGATCTATCTTATCTTCAGAAATAATAAAGTGAATATTGTGAAACATATCTCTCAGCAGTAAAGGATTTGATGAATTTGGATGTATTCAATCCTTAGTGTCTGTGAATTAAAATGTGTGGAATTCTTTGTGTTAAGAAAATACTCGGAACACAGGAGGTGATGTACTATTTCTGACTAAATCGTTTTGTTTGGTATTTTTTACTTCGTTCAAATTTTCAAAGATCTGCTCGATTTTTTTTCTCATTTGTGTGGCACTGTTGTCGAGGATAATGGAATAAGCACTCATGTGCTTTTTTATATCCAGTCCCCGTGTGT
>CM054149.1:60758439-60770939 GCA_028751875.1 Rapana venosa | reverse complement strand
AAATGAGAGAGAGAGAGAGAGAGAGAGAGAGAGAGAGTTAGAAAGACAGAGGAGAAAGAATGAGAGCGTGAGAGAGAGAGACGGAGAGAGAAAGTGAGATACACAGAGACAGACAGATAGACAGACAGAGTTGAAAACAGATAGACAGAAAGGCAGAGGAACAGAAAGATACACCCATGAGAGCTAATGAACCTTCCGATAGGCAGGCAGGCAGACAGACAGACAGATAGGCAGACAGGCAGACAGGCAGGCAGACAGACAGGCAGGCAGACAGGCAGAAAGAGGGCAAAGGAACATTACTGAGAAACAAACAATCGGACCTGTCATCATCATCATCATCATCATCACCATCTCTACCACCATCATCATCATCATCACCATCATCATCACCACCACCATCATCACCACCACCACCACCACCACCACCACCACCATCATCATCATCATCATCATCACCATCTCTGCCACCATCATCATCACCATCATCTTCACCACAACCATCATCACCACCACCACCACCACCACCATCATCATCATCATCATCATCATCATCATCATCATCTTCATCCTCATCCTCATCATCAGACCAAGATGGTCTTCAGGGGGACAGGAGGGACGTGTTGGTGGACAGTGTTCTCCAGGCTGGTCTGTCTGTCTTCAGTCTTTCACAGCAACAACACAGCACTGCCATGTCCAGGCCGGTCCAGTCTGTGATGTTCTGCATCATCCAGTTCCTCATCTGCCTGTCTGCCCCTGCCTCTTCCTTCCTCAACTGTCTCCTGCAGGACAGTCTTGGTCAGCGGGCTGTGCCATGTGACGTGACCAAACCACGCCAGCTCCCTCCTCCTCTTTACAACAACAACAGCCAGAAGGGGTTTGTTCCTGTGGCCCAGCTTTCGTGACCACCCCTTGCAACACAGACTCGTGGGTTTTGTGTGGTCCTGCCAAGAGATGTGGAGAAGTCTTGTGTATCCTTTCCTTTTCAAAGACTTGAACTTTCCTGTCTAGTTCTGAGGTCAAGGTAACAGCTTCCACACCCTTAGAGTAGTATAGAAATGACCAGTGCTCTTGACGAAGACCTATGTATATATACACTAAGACGGAAAGAAAAAGACAGGCATACAGATATAAAACAGGCAATGCATCATAGGAAGAGAAAGCAAACAAACCTTGAGACGAGAAATCATGCCTTTGAACTGAAGGCATTTTTTCCCCGTGGGGATGCCAGAAGGCCTGTCAGTATAAATAGTCTCCCCACATTCTGGAAATTCTGTGCTAGGAATTCCCTCTTTTCTATCCCTCTCTTTCTTTCTGTCTGCTCTGTTTCTTTTCTTTCTGTCACCTTCTTCTTGTCTATATAAGTTCCATACATTATTATTATTATTATTATTATTATTATTATCGTTATTATTATTTCCTGCCTTCTTGGTCCACTCTCCTTCCTTGTCTTCCAAAGAGACATAAAAGATAACAACATTCTCTCCCACACCGAAATCGGACGCGCACGTTGGGTCTGACTTGCCAGGCGCTTAACGGCAGCGCAACGCATTAACTTTTCGCTCATATTATGGCAGACAACACTACTAGTTGCTGCCTGAGCGTTTGAGGAGGAAGAACTGAAGGCCTGAGGAGCGCGGAGAGTGTCCTTAGCCACGCACACCGAGTCTGCAGCTGCTGAAACACGAGGCCATTAAAGCCACACTTCACCGCTACACAGACAACAGAAATGCTGGGGATCAGGCGAGGGGGGGGGGATCTATAGAAACATGGGGAGAGAGGGAGAGAAACAGTTGAGAAAGATGGGGTAAGAGAGAGATAGGGAGAGAGAGACAGAGACAAAGACAGAGAGGGAGGGATGGAGGGAGAGAGAGTGAGAGAGGGAGAGAGAGGGGGGAGAGGGAGAGAGATTTTTTTCATTTATTTTTAATTTTATTCTTTTATATCAAGGATAATGGAATAAGCACTTATGTTCTTTTTTTACAACAAGTCCCCCGTGTGTATGCGGTTTTGTGAATTCTGTCATCTGTTCCCGCCGGCACACAATGGCCTACTCTTACGAAAAGCGGAACAGGATTTAACGTGTGCGCAAGATGTTCTACGTGCGTTCGCTCACGGGGCCTCGGTTTATAGTCTCATCCGAAGGAGAGAGGGGTAGTCAGAGAGAGAGAGGGAGAGAGAAGGGGGAGAGGGAGAGAGAGAAAGACAGAGAGAGAGACAGAGACAAAGAGACAGAGAGACAGACAGACAGACGGACAAGCGGACAGACAGACATACAGGCAGACAGACAGACAGACAGAAGCATACTATGTATTTCTGCCAACAGACAATGGGGAATGTTTGGGATGAGAGGGATAGAGACATAAGGAGAGGGGGAGAGAAACGGTTGAAAAGGGAAAGGGTGAGAGGGAGAAACAGGAAGGGAGGAGAGTGAGAAGAGATGAGAAGAGAGAGAGAGAGAGAGAGAGGGGGGGGGGGGGGAGGAGGGGAGAGAGAGAGGCAGACAGACAGACAGATAGACAACCAGACAGACAAATAGACAGACAAATACAGAGGTAGAGAGAGGGTAAAGAGAGAGAGAGAATCTTTATTCCTAAGGGTTTCAGATAAGTATTGGCCTTTTTTTTTTTAATCTGGCCTTTGCCTTGAGAAGGGACTATCCTTACTAATCACAGCGTATAATTTCAAGTAAAATGAGAGGAGGAGACAGAGTGGGGCGAGAAAGAGAGACAAACAGAGACAGAGGACAGAGAGAGACAGAGTGAGAGAGACAGATAGAAAGACAAAGACAGAGAGAGAGAGGCAGACAGAGACAGAGGGACAGACAGAAAGAGGGAGACAGAGGCAGAGAGAGACATAGACAGACAGAGACAGAGGAAGAAAGACAAAGACAGAGAGAAAGAGACAGAGAGAAAGACAGAGAGAGACAGAGATACACAGAGAGAGACAGACAAAGACAGACAGAAACACAGACAGAGAGAGAGAGAGGGAGAGATAGATTATAGATAGAGAGCTGAAACAGAGACATAGATAAAACAAAGCTCTGGACAGACAGCAGCACGCTTTGTATTCATACCAACACGGATGCGAGTGACACTGTATCACCGGCATCACCAGTAGTAATCTCTAGGAGAAAACAGTGCCATCATTTCCTTCTCTTTTTGTTTCCATCTTTCCATGGCTAGGCTGCGGTGGTAGGCCACAAGAATATATTGTTTCATTCTTAGGGCTGTGACAGACACTTTCCATTTATTTATTTATTTATTTTGTGTGTTTGTTTATTTATTTATTTATTTATTTTAGTCACGGCAGATTTCTCTGCGTGAAATTCGGGCTGCTCTTCCCGGGGAGAGAGAATCGCCACAAGATCAGAGCCACCCTTTTTATTTATTTATTTTTTTTTAATTTTGTTTTATTCTTTTATATCAAAGATAATGGAATAAGCACTTGTGTGCTTTTTTTTACATCCAGTCCCCGGATGTATGCGGCTTTGTAAATTTTGTCATCTGTTCCTTGTGTGTGTGTGTGTGTGTGTGTGTGTGTGTGTGTGTTTCTGTGTGTTTGTGTCTGTCTGTGTGTTTTTATGTCTGTGTGTACGTGTTTCTGTTAGTGTCTATGTGTTGTGCCTGTGTGCCTTTGTGTCTATGTACGCCTGTGTGTCTATGTGGGCCTCTGTGCGTATCGTTTTCTTTTCACTAGACTGCTTTGGCTTTCACAAAAGCTGCAATCCACTAGGTATAAGCTGCATACATAGATATCACATGTACACCTTTTGGGACACTGACAAAACCTGTTGGTTCATTAACTACATCGCTTCAGGGAAAGAGTTATGTTGGATACAGATAAATGCTAAAAAGACTTTGTGTTTATGATTATTGATCATGTGGCTTCTGCTTATTGTCATCATGTAAATGCATTTCTCTGCATGTGTTCATACTATAACAGCAGCGGTGTTTAAAGCATCTCCTATTGCATTGAATGATGTTGTATTGTATCATAATTATGGTACTGTATAATAGAGTGCTATTAATATAGTATTGTATTGTTTGATATCACTGACTGTCAACAGATGTTAAATTGAAACTGAAGAAGTTTTGTACTGTACTGCACTGTATTGTATTGTATTGTAGTGTTGTGTAGTGTAGTGTGGTGTTGTGCAGTGTAGTATAGTGTAGTGTAGTGTAGTGCAGTGCAGTGCAGTGTAGTGTAATGTAGTGCAATGCAGTGCAGTGCAGTGCATTATAGTGTAGTGTAGTGTAGTGCAGTGCAGTGCAGTGCAGTACAGTGTAGTGTAATGTAGTGCAGTCCTGTGCGGTGCAGTGCAGTGCAGTGCAGTGCATTGTAGTGTAGTGTAGTGTAGTGTAGTGTAGTGTAGTGTAGTGTAGTGTGTGTAGTGTAGTGCATTCTACTTTCAGTTACAGCATATTTTTCTTACTGAAATTCGGGATGTTCCTTCGGGACAACGCGTCGCCATAAGAGCAGCGCCACCTTTAAAGATGCTTTGTCTGCATGTGCATTTGTTTTTCTTGTGAGAGTGGCCTTAATCTCCTCTGTGTGTGTGTGTGTGTGTGTTTGTGTGTGTGTGTTTAAGTGTGTGTGTATCTGTGTGTGTTGTTGTTTAGTTTTGTTTGTTTGTTTGTTTGTTTTTGCTTCGTTGCAAAAATAGCTCTGCTGCCGTTCAAAATAACAACATTCACCTATGTTATCATTCTGACTAAAAACCAAACAGCTTTTCACAGCTACTGGACAAGTTCATGCCTCTTAAAGAAAGTTACAGCCAACCGAGCATGAACGCTTTATCCCCACTGTGCTATGTCCGATCCCCCTGAAAATCGAGTTACATACGACGTCAAAGGCGATACCATCTACTCTTTTTACACAAACAATTAGTCTTCATTTTCCTTTCCGATGCAAAAGTACAGACATAAACTCAACACTGTTTACTTGAGCTGAGGTCATCTTTTTTGTGTGAACAAGGGGAATCCATGTGGATATCGCTAGTGACGTCATACATACGCTGACTTAAGGTGGATTGAACATAATGTCTGTTATCAACACCATCAAACAGACAGTAGTGACTGCTGTAAAAAAGAAATGGATGGTTGTATATCACCTGCTGTTTTGTGTTTTCATGTGTAACAGGTTGGAGGTGAATGGTATGGGCTTGTGGCACTGTACTGTTTGGTAACGCACGAAAGCCGGTTACGCTCTGGAGCTTGTCTGATACATGTATTTATTACAGGGACTTTGTTTTGACCTGCACTTGGAAAGACCCAGTGTCGATTCACTGCTCTGCAGCAGTTATCATGTGTTGTTGTGTGTTTTGGGAGGGGGTGGTGTGGGGCTATATATATGTATGTATGTATGTATGTATGTATGTATGTATGTATGTATGTATATCTATATATCTCTATCTATCTCTCTATCTCTCTATCTATCTATCTATCTATCTATCTATCTATCTATCTGTCTATCTATCTATCTATCTATCTATCTATCAACATGTGTGTGTCTATCTGTCTGTATTTCTGTCTTTCCGTACATGTGTGTGTACGCGCGCACGTGCACACCCATTATGAATCTTAATCAAAGGTGGTGTGAAGGGAACAACGTGGTTAACTTTTTCGGACATTTTCTAGCTAATAAGTAGATTAGCTGATGTTCTCTCTTGTACTTGTTGTTGCTCACACGTTTTACAAAGTCTACGTTCTACGAACCCATGCCATGAAGGGAAAGGCCACTGTCAGAAAGCTGACAGTGCAGAGCATGATCCCGTTATCAGCACCGTCAGCCCAGTCCATTGACCTGCCCCACACCACTGAGCAGTGCATTACTTGTTGACTGGTCACCACTTAGCAGTGCATTACTTGTTGACTGGACACCACTGAGCAGTGCATTACTTGTTGACTGGACATCACTTAGCAGTGCATTACTTGTTGACTAAACACCACTGAGCAGCGCATTACTTGTTGACTGGACACCACTTAGCAGTGCATTACTTGTTGACTGGACACCACTTAGCAGTGCATTACTTGTTGACTGGACACCACTTAGCAGTGCATTACTTGTTGACTAGAACACACTAGCAGGCATTACTTGTTGACTGGACACCACTTAGCAGTGCATTACTTGTTGACTGGACACCACTTAGCAGCGCATTACTTGTTGACTGGACACCACTTAGCAGCGCATTACTTGTTGACTGGACACCACTTAGCAGTGCATTACTTGTTGACACTGGACATCACTTTAGCACGCTATTCACTTGTTGACTGGACACCACTTAGCAGGCATTACTTGTTGACTGGACACCACATAGCAGTGATTACTTGTTGACTGGACACCACTAGCAGTGCATTACTTGTTGACTGGACACCACTTAGAGAACATTAATTGTTGACTGGACACCACTGAGCAGTGATTACTTGTTGACTGGACACCACTTAGACACATTACTTGTTGACTGGACACCACTTAGAACATACTTGTTGACTGGACACCACTTAGAGGACATTACTTGTTGACTGGAACACCACAGAACATTACTTGTTGACTGGACACCACTTAGCAGTGCATTACTTGTTGACTGGACACCACTTAGCACATTAACTTGTTGACTGGACACCACTTAGCAGACCATTACTTGTTGACTGGACACCACTAGCAGCCAAATTACTTGTTGACTGGACACCACTTAGCAGCATTACTTGTTGACTGGACACCACTTAGCAGTGCATTACTTGTTGACTGGACACCACTTAGCGCGCATTACTTGTTTGACTGGACACCACTTAGCAGTGCATTACTTGTGACACTGGACACCACTTAGCATGCATTACTTGTTGACTGGACACCACTTAGCAGCGCAATACTTGTTGACTGGACACCACTGAGCAGTGCATTACTTGTTGACTGGACACCACTTAGCAGCGCATTACTTGTTGACTGGACACCACTGAGCAGTGCATTACTTGTTGACTGGACACCACTTAGCAGTGCATTACTTGTTGGCTGGACACCACTTAGCAGTGCATTACTTGTTGACTGGACACCACTTAGCAGTGCATTACTTGTTGACTGGACACCACTGAGCAGTGCATTACTTGTTGGCTGGACACCACTTAGCAGCGCATTACTTGTTGACTGGACACCACTTAGCAGTGCATTACTTGTTGACTGGACACCACTTAGCAGTGCATTACTTGTTGACTGGACACCACTTAGCAGTGCATTACTTGTTGACTGGACACCACTTAGAACATTACTTGTTGACTGGACACCACTTAGCACATTACTTGTTGACTGGACACCACTTAGCAGTGCATTACTTGTTGACTGGACACCACTTAGCAGTGCATTACTTGTTGACTGGACACCACTTAGAACATTACTTGTTGACTGGAACACCACTTACACGCATTACTTGTTGACTGGACACGAGCATGATTATGTGGCTGAACCACTTAGCAGGCATACTTGTTGACTGGACACCACTTAGCAGTGCATTACTTGTTGACTGGACACCACTTAGCAGTGCATTACTTGTTGACTGGACACCACTTAGCAGTGCATTACTTGTTGACTGGACACCACTTAGCAGTGCATTACTTGTTGACTGGACACCACTGAGCAGTGCATTACTTGTTGACTGGACACCACTTAGCAGCGCATTACTTGTTGACTGGACACCACTTAGCAGTGCATTACTTGTTGACTGGACACCACTAAGCAGTGCATTACTTGTTGACATGACACCACTTAGAACATTACTTGTTGACTGGACACCACTTAGCAGTGCATTACTTGTTGACTGGACACCACTGAGCAGTGCATTACTTGGTGACTGGACACCACTTAGCAGTGCATTACTTGTTGACAGGACACCACTTAGAACATTACTTGTTGACTGGACACCACTTAGCAGTGCATTACTTGTTGACTGGACACCACTTAGCAGCGCATTACTTGTTGACTGGACACCACTTAGCAGTGCATACTTGTTGACTGGACACCACTTAGAACAGTACTTGTTGACTGGACACCACTTAGAACAGTACTTGTTGACTGGACACCACTTAGCAGTGCATTACTTGTTGACTGGACACCACTTAGCAGTGCATTACTTGTTGACTGGACACCACTTAGAACATTACTTGTTGACTGGACACCACTGAGCAGCGCATTACTTGTTGACTGGACACCACTTAGCAGTGCATTACTTGTGATGGCAGCACTAGTAAGTGCTTACTGTTGATGGGACAACAGTTAGCAGCTGCTAATTGTAGAACTGGCAGCACTTGGCAGTCAACAAGTAACTTGCATGACTCTGGGACACCAATATGCAGCAGTGTGCAGTAACTAATGTGCTAATGGCATCACGTTCAAGCTAAGGTGTCATTACATGTGACTGACACACTAGTGCAGTCATTACATGTTGACTGACTCATTTAGCACAGATGCATTAAGTGTGTTGCATGACACACTTAGCACATACTTAGTGGATGACACTCACTTAGAACAGCTAATTGTGATGTAACACAATTAAGCACTGACTTGTTGACATCGGACAACTACTTCAGGGTGCATATATATGTTGCTATGGTACAACATTATGCAGCGTGGCCATTACTTGTTCTAAGTGGTGACACCACTTGCAATATATGTTGATGGGACATCACATAGCATGCACATTACTTGTTGACTGGACACCACTGAGCAGCGCATTACTTGTTGACTGGACACCACTTAGCAGTGCATTACTTGTTGACTGGACACCACTTAGCAGTGCATTACTTGTTGACTGGACACCACTGAGCAGTGCATTACTTGTTGACTGGACACCACTTAGCAGTGCATTACTTGTTGACTGGACACCACTTAGCAGTGCATTACTTGTTGACTGGACACCACTTAGCAGCGCATTACTTGTTGACTGGACACCACTTAGCAGCGCATTACTTGTTGACTGGACACCACTTAGCAGTGCATTACTTGTTGACTGGACACCACTTAGCAGTGCATTACTTGTTGACTGGACACCACTTAGCAGTGCATTACTTGTTGACTGGACACCACTTAGAACAGTACTTGTTGACTGGACACCACTTAGCAGGCATAACTTGTTGACTGGACACCACTTAGCAGCATTACTTGTTGACTGGACCCATTAGAACATACTTGTTGACTGGACACCACTTAGAGCAGCAAATACTTGTTGACTGGACACCACTTAGCAGTGCATTACTTGTTGACTGGACACCACTTAGCAGCATTACTTGTTGACTGGACACCACTTAGAGCATTACTTGTTGACTGAACACCACTTAGCAGCGCATTACTTGTTGACTGGACACCACTTAGCAGTGCATTACTTGTTGACTGGACACCACTTAGCAGCGCATTACTTGTTGACTGGACACCACTTAGCAGTGCATTACTTGTTGGCTGGACACCACTGAGCAGGCCATTACTTGTTGACTGGACACCACTTAGCAGTGCATTACATGTTGACTGGACACACTTAGAATTATGTTGACTGACACACTTAGCAGCGATTACTTGTTGACTGGACACCACTTAGCAGTGCATGACTTGTTGGCTGGACACCACTGAGCAGGCCATTACTTGTTGACTGGACACCACTTAGCAGCGCATTACTTGTTGACTGGATACCACTTAGAACATTACTTGTTGACTGGACACCACTTAGCAGCGCATTACTTGTTGACTGGACACCACTTAGCAGTGCATTACTTGTTGACTGGACACCACTTAGCAGTGCATTACTTGTTGACTGGACACCACTTAGCAGTGCATTACTTGTTGACTGGACACCACTTAGCAGTGCATGACTTGTTGACTGGACACCACTTAGAACAGTATTTATTGACTGGACACCACTTAGAACAGTACTTGTTGACTGGACACCACTGAGCAGTGCATGACTTGTTGACTGGACACAACTTAGAAGGCATTAACTTTGTTGACTGGACACCACTGAGCAGGCATTACTTGTTGACTGGACACCACTTAGCAGCATTACTTGTTGACTGGACACCACTTAGCGTGCATTACTTGTTGGCATGGACACCACTTAGAGATTACTTGTTGACTGGACACCACTTAGCAGCGCATTACTTGTTGAGCTGGACCTAGATCATTACTGTTGACGACACCACTAGCAGGCATTACTTGTTGACTGACACCACTTAGAGCGATCACTTGTTGACTGGACACACTATAGCGTGCATATTGTGAATGGCCCACTTAGCAGGCATTACTTGTGATGGACACCATGAGCAGGCATTACTGTTGATGAGACACCATAGAGTGCATTACTGTTGACTGGACATCACTAGAACATTAATGTGGTGGAACACATGTGAGTGCATTATTGTTGATGGACACCTTAGACATTACTTGTTGACTGGACACCATTGAGTGCTTACTTGTTGATGACCCACTAGCGGCATTACGTGTTGACTGGACCACTTAGTGCTTACTTGGTGGCTGACACACTTGCGTGCATTACTTGTTGACTGTACACACTTAGCAGGATTACTTGTTGACTGGACGACCATTAGAGGCATTATTGTTGTATGGAACTTAGCAGTGTTATGTGATGGACATTAGCAGTGATTACTTGTTGACTGAACATTAGAGTATTATTGTTGACGACACATTAGAGTAGTTATTGTTGACTGGAACCATGAGCAGTGCATTACTTTTGGCTGACAACTATAGTAATATTGATATGACTGAACATGTGTATGTGTGTTGTGTGTGATGTGCCCCTGGCAGTGCAACTTGTTGATGTTGAGTGTTTTGTTGTGTGACTGGGTGTGTGTAATTGGTGATGGAACATGAGAGGTAGATGTACATGGTGATGGAAGTGCGTGTAATATGTTGTGTGGATCATGTAGTCGTGCATATTGTTGTGGACACTCTTAGACACCCTACTGTTGCTACACACTAGGACTTACTTTTTAAACACTTTAATTACTAATGTTGGACATGGAACACTTCATGCTACTGTTATACACCACTAGAACGATTACTGTTGTGGCCCTTTAGACGTTACTTGTGACGCGCGCGCACGAGAGAATTATGTTGATGACACCATGAGAGTGCATGATGTGATGAGACAGACAGAGACGATGATCTGTTGATGGCCCGTTGATTTTGTGTTGTGCGCCTTAGCTTCTTGTTGTGGACACTTGCAGTGCACGCGTTGTGATGTACACCCTAGAGTGCTTTTGTTGATGCCATGTGACATTGTTGTTGATGGACATGTGCTGAAATCTTGTTGATGGACCACTGTAGTCAGTGCATTACTGTGACTGGAAATTAGAATAGTTGTGTGATGGAAGATTGAGAATGTGTGTGTTTGATTGACTTTAGACAGTGTGTTGTGTGCCACGCACGAGCATGCAGATTGTGTGGACACATAGCATTATATGATGGAACCACTTAGAAGTATTGTTGACTGGACACGACTGAGCAGTGCATTACTTGTTGACTGGACACCACTTAGCACATTACTTGTTGACTGGACACCACTTAGCTGTGCATTACTTGTTGACTGGACACCACTTAGCTATGCATTACTTGTTGACTGGACACCACTTAGCAGTGCATTACTTGTTGACTGGACACCACTTAGCAGTGCATTACTTGTTGATTGGACACCACTGAGCAGTGCATTACTTGTTGACTGGACACCACTTAGCAGTGCATTACTTGTTGACTGGACACCACTTAGCAGCGCATTACTTGTTGACTGGACACCACTAAGCAGTGCATTACTTGTTGACAGGACACCACTTAGAACATTACTTGTTGACTGGACACCACTTAGCAGTGCATTACTTGTTGACAGGACACCACTTAGAACATTACTTGTTGACTGGACACCACTTAGCAGTGCATTACTTGTTGACTGGACACCACTGAGCAGTGCATTACTTGTTGACTGGACACCACTTAGCAGCGCATTACTTGTTGACTGGACACCACTTAGCAGCGCATTACTTGTTGACTGGACACCACTTAGAACATTACTTGGTGGCTGGACACCACTTAGCAGTGCATTACTTGTTGACTGGACACCACTTAGAACATTACTTGTTGACTGGACACCACTTAGCAGTGCATTACTTGTTGACTGGACACCACTTAGCAGTGCATGACTTGTTGACTGGACACCACTTAGCACAGTACTTGTTGACTGGACACCACTTAGCAGCGCATTACTTGTTGACTGGACACCACTTAGCAGTGCATTACTTGTTGACAGGACACCACTTAGAACAGTACTTGTTGACTGGACACCACTTAGCAGCGCATTACTTGTTGACTGGACACCACTTAGCAGCGCATTACTTGTTGACTGGACACCACTGAGCAGCGCATTAATTGTTGACTGGACACCACTTAGCAGCGCATGACTTGTTGACTGGACACCACTTAGCAGTGCATCTCTTGTTGACTGGACACCACTTAGC
>CM054149.1:60745939-60750939 GCA_028751875.1 Rapana venosa | reverse complement strand
TAGTAAACTGCTGAAGAACTATGAACAGTATGTGACCTGCCCTACCAGAAGAAATAAGACCCTAGACTTGTGCTACCGGACTGTAGCAAGCGCCTATAGATCGTTGCCTTTGCTTCCCCTGGGATCATCCTGACCACAGCTGTATTCCTCTAGCACCCACGTACCAGTCAGTGTTTCAGCGCCTTCAGCCCATAGTCAGGACAACGAAATAAATGGACTGCTGATAGTATAGCTAGTCTGCAAGGCTGCTTTGATTGCACTGACAGGGATATGTTTTATAACGTGTGTTCAGCTATGAATGAGCTCACTGATGTTATTTGTTTTTATTTTTCAGTTTTGCAAGTTGTATCATTCCATCTAAGGAGATAACCATCCAATAACAAGCCTTGGGTTACAAAGGATCTAAAACGTGTATTAAACAAAAAGAAAGTAATATTTTACACAGGCATAAAACTCAAGACCTCAAGACTCATTTATTTCAAACCTAAGATTCTCCTCTCTTGTTCCACCTCATTTGTGTCCCTGCCCTCAACAGACAAACCCCCACCACCTGCCGAATGTGTATAACCTTTATGTGTGTGCGTGTGAATGTATACATTTGAATTTGTGAAAACTATTGATTGTGGCTGGCTGTATGTGAATGAGTGGGATGAACGAAAGCGCTATGGTTTGGGTGTTTTTTTTCAAGATATAGCGCTATATAAATTTCATGTATTATTATTATTAAAAGAAGGAAGTAAATAAAGAAGTCAAAGCTGCTGTTGCACAGGCCAGACATATATATAAATAAGATAGAAGACAAGTTTGCAAGGAACAATTTTGGTGCTGCATGGCAGGGTATCAAAAATATGTCTGCAGTTAACATGGTAGGTGTCCAACATAGGTCAAAGATCAGTTTGCAGGGAGTATGTCATAACAACTTACCAGGCCATTTAAACACATTTTTTACTCGCTTTGAAAAGCATGATTTCTCAGATGAAATAAATGACCTGAAGCAATCCCTAGTTTTTGAGAGTAGCATCGTTGTTGATGAATAAGTTATATGTAAGCTCTTGAAGGCAATAAATATTAACAAATCTCCCGGACCAGATGGTATATGTGGAAGAACCCTGACATTTTGTGCTACTGAGCTTGCCAGTGTCTTTCAACACCTGTTCCAGGCCTCACTGGATACTTGTCAGATTTCAGTTATTTGGAAAACTTCCAATGTAATACCTCTTCCAAAGAAACCCAATCCTTCTCGGCCTAACGATTTTAGACCTGTAGCTCTCATATCTCTTGTGGTGAAAACGCTATAAAAGATCGTAAAATCTCTCATTCTTTCCGCTACAAAGACCTTGACCCACTATAATTTGCGTACAGGTCTCGAAGGGGTGTTGAAGTTGCCAAACTATTCATTTTCAACCAGTTGTATAGCCACTTGGAAACACCTGACTCTCATACCAGAAGATTGTTCGCTGACTTCAGTTCAGCTTTGAATACAATGCAGCCACATGTTTGGTTAAGAAAATAATTTCAAAATTTGACGTAGACAATCAACTTGTTCGTTGGCTGATTGAATTTTTAACCAACAGACCACAGCGTGTATTTACCAACAATACATCTTCTTCGGTTAGATTTACCTGCACTGGTTCTCCGCAGAGTTGCGTCCTCTCACCGCTTCTGTACATTCTATACACAGATGATTGCAGAAGCAACTATGGAAATTCCTTTCTGGTAAAGTTCGCAGACGAGAGTGCTCTGTTATCTCTCTTATCCGGATCAGTCTTAGACCACGGTCCAGCCCTCACCGAATTCGTACACTGGTGTGGTGAGGCCTATCTGGGGCTAAATGTTTCTAAAACTAAAGATCTGCCTATCGACTTCAGATTAGGGCATACTCCTAAGAATATTATTATCCATAATCAAGAAGTTGAAAACGTTTCGAACTATAAGTATAATATGGGAACTGTTTTTGACCACAAGTTAAACTTGGACGTTAACAGTGACGCCATTGTCAAAAAGGGACGACAACGTGTGTATTTTCTGAGGAAACTGAACTCATTTTTTGTAGACAAAAAGATCATTTCCTTGTTTTACAAGTCTTACCTAGAGTATTCTAAGTTTTGCTTCATTTGTTGGTACAATAACCCTAGTGTTAAAACAAGAATGGCCTGCAGAGAATTGTAAGAATCTGCTCAAAAATAATTGGAGAAGAACACAGTGATCTCATGTCGTTCTGCAACCAGCAGCTTGTACGCAAAGCCACTGCCATTTTGGCTGATCCTTCCCATGCTTTGTTTCCAGAATGTCAGTTGTTGCCTTCGGAACGCCGTTTTCAGTGCCCCATCAGCAAAACAAACAGAAAAAGAAATTCTGTTGTGCCAGTAAGCATTCGAATTCTGAATTCACAATGATGTTGACTACCTAGTTTTACGTTTCTCTGAATTACTTGCCTGATTGTCATTGTTATGAGTGTAGTCAATACATAATTATGTGTGTGTGTGTGTGTGTGTGTGTGTGTGGAAATAAGTCTGTCTTCTAGTCAATGGTCTTTAAAACATTGAATTCGTACATTGGTGTATGTGGGTGGGTGTGCGTGGGTGTGTTCGCACACGCACGCACGCGCGTGCGTAAATAATAAGTTTTTATGTCTTCTAGGTTTGGGTGTTTGGTTTTTTAACATTGTGTTCACAACTGGTGTGTGTGTGCGTATGTGTGTGTGTGTGTGTGTGTGTGTGGGCGCGCGCGCGTGTGTGTGTGTGTGTGTGTGTGACATTTTTATTTGAAGTCATTTTGGAACGTTTTAACCAATATGAAATGTAGCTTTTTTGTGTCTTTTGAGATTTTGATGCGTATCAATCTGCCTGTCGGCATTGTAATTGCCCTTCATGGGATGATTAAAGTGTTTTTGACTTGATTTGACTTGACTTGACTGTCATTATTCGCACTTTTTTTTTTTAGCAGATCTATCGGCCCACTCATTTAAATAAAGGCTGGTATGTGAAGGTGCCCAACAAGAGGTGACATTTATACCTCTTAAGCTAATAAAGTTTATCATGTACTTGAAATCTAATATGATTCTAGAAATGTTCTTATAAGTGTGTGTGTGTGTGCACACACTCGCGTGTGCGCGGATGCAGTACCTTATATGTACTCTCTGTCTCTCTCTCGCTCTCTCTGTTTGTCCGTAGAAAACTTTAACAATGCCACCGTCAATATTGGTTTTTTCCAACAGAAAACAAACTAGGCATTATTATAAAACTAGTCTATTGCCTTCCCATCTGTCGCCATGACGATAAATATACACAGCAGGAACGGCCCACGGAAGCAACAGCTTTTTATTTTTTTTTTTTAAGCAAACAATGGGAGAAAAAAAAGAAGAACAAACCGTCAAACACCCACACACCTTCTTCCCACATCTATAAGCCAATGACGAAAAGGAACCCAGAAATGCAATGCTTTAGGCAAGCCATATTGGCTATTAAGTAATTGAAATTCGCTTTTTTTGTGATAAGAATGGTCAACTTTAAAAAAGCGATTTTTGTTGCTGCCGCCTTTGTTTTGAAAGCATTGTGTCCCTCTTTTTTTGTAATGTTTGTGGGTTTGTTGTGTTTGGTTCAATTTTTGTTGTTCTTGTTACTGTTGTTGCTGTTGTTGTTGTTGCTGCTGCTGTTTTTAAATGTTAATAGTTTTTGCTTGACTTTGCCACGTTTTCGTGAATTTTGGTTTGGGTGTGTGGTTTTTTTTTGTCATTTGTTTACTTAGTTCAATTTTCTCTTGTTGTTGTCGATATTGTTGTTATTGTTTTGGCTGTTAATAATTTGCGCTTGACTTCAGCTTTGTTTTCTTGAATATTTTGTTTTGGTTTGGGGTTGTTTCTTTTGTGGTTGTTGCAGTTAGCTTGAATGCTGAATTGCTAATGTATCTATGCTGAATTGCTAATGTATCTATGCTGAATAGTTAATGTATTTATGCAGAATTACTAATGTATTTATGCTGAATTGCTAATGCTTTTATTATCCATTCGGAGGGGGAGGTGTTTGAGGAGAGTGTCGTTTTAAAAAGGGGGAGGGGGGATTTTTATGTTTGTTCTGATTTCCCTTACTTGTTTCTCAAAGTAGAGGAATTGGGGTTTTGTTTTTCGTCCATCTCAATATAGTAATAAATTTTGTTCTGACATGGATATTTCAACAGATTTTTTTTTTGGAAACAATAATTTACTTGTTGCCATAAATTCTTGCGTGTGGGCTAAGTGCATGCTATGAAGTTTGTTGAGTTGTGTGGGTGGGTTTTTTTTTTAAAATCCTTTCACCTGAAACAAGAAAAATGCACTATAGCACTCACACCTACACTGCCGTTAAACTTTTGCTGTTTCAGTTTTCAATTTCAGGTTCACTATAGCATCTTTGTGTGCGGGAAATAGTCTAATACGATTCACTATATTTGCCACAGAAATCCACACAGTAGATAGCTGGTACGTTAAACACAATACGCTGGTAAAGACTCGAGTGCATAATGGGATAATTCCAAAGCCCTGACCCTGAAGTAGGGGATCTCTGGTGTGCATTTCTGATCTACTGCATGTTATATACACACAAAGATTACTTATTTTTATTTATTTTTCATGTTTATTTTATTTTTTTATATCGAGGATAATGGAATAAGCACTTATGTGTTTTTAATCCAGTCCCCGTGTGTATACAGTTTTGTAAATTTTGTCATCTGTTCCCACTGGCCCACAATGGCCTACTCTTACGAAAAGCGGAACAGCTTACATTTGCAGGTGTGTGTAAGATGAGACACTTGTGTAATCGGGAAAACAAAGCACCCTTATATAACCAGGCGCTACTGAAATCTATACAAAAATGTTCGGAATTTTTATATACACGACAAACCTTACGGCATTTGCAGGTCTGTTTGTGAAATCGAAAAAAAGTCATTCTAAGCGAACCAGGCGCTACTGAAATCCATGCAAAAATGAAGACCCTTCTGGACTTACAGACTATTCTACAAACCAT
>CM054149.1:60735939-60743439 GCA_028751875.1 Rapana venosa | reverse complement strand
TAAAAAACAACAGTTCGTGTAGAAAGCACCGTCCACACACACACACACACACACACACACACACACACACACACACGGAAAAAACCCCCAGACTAACGGACAAACAGAGACAGACTTTTTAAATCACACAAAATACTACAGTCTTTGCTTGTTTGGTTGTTTATTTAATAATCTTTTTGTGCGGTATGTTGAACTGTAACTGTTTAGGTTTTCTGAATGATAGGCAACAATTATTAATTTTGGGCGGATCTCCCAAGTAAAAAAAACTGAAAGTAAAACAAAAACATACTGGATCACTAGGCTAGCAGTGCTTTCCGCTCTTGTACACCAATAACTCGGTACTGTTGCACGCGAACTAGTTGACACATAGCCTACTACTACACCGAGTGCGCTGAAGCACAGAAATGACAGATTAAACTTTAGTCACGCATCAAACAACAGTGACATAGAAGTTAGTAAACTTAGAAGTGTCAGAGTTAACAAGCACGGATACTAAACCTGACTGAGCCAGTCATCAATGAAGATACGGACAAAACAACCCCGCTGATTAAATTTCGTACCAGTTTAAGACAAGCATGCTAAGATGTATGGACTACCTCAGTGGCTTGACAAGTTCAATCGAAAGTATGTATTATGTCTATACAAAGTGAAACTTTACACGGGTTATGTAAAAAAAGCAAAATCAAGTATGTATACCGTGATTGGTTTAGCCATGATTAAATATTTCCTGAATATTGTTGTTGATGTTGTTGTTTTTAAACCCAGCAGCTTCCCCAAAACTCAACACTTGTAAAATTGTGCTAAGGAAAAAAGTGACTCACCTCTATTCACAGTTTAATCACAAGAATTCAAGTTTGACCAAAAAATTATATCCTACACATATCACAATTAATTTCTCTGCACCCATAAAAAAAAACTCGCGGTAGGGAGGGGGAAAAGGAGGATTATTTCACATGTCAGAATTCTACCCTCTGATAAATCATACACTCCACAGCTGGCCGTCTGCTCGCTGCGCAGGTCACAGCCTGGAGTGGTTTCCCTTTAGGTCACTTTCGGCTCAAATAAGTTTATTTATCACCAGGCGTGTCTAGATAGTTGGTGACCACGAAAGCGGGCACAGTACAGATCAATAAGTACAGATTAATATCACAGTCCCAAAAACGACACACTAGATCGATAGAACAAAAGGTAAAACGTTCGTGTGAGTATTTTTGTGTGTGATACGAAGTCTGCGAAACTGTCGAGTAGGCCTCTCTATGTACTTCTGTGAAGGAAACTGGAGATGGTGTTTTACCTGATGTACATACAGTCTTAGCCCCTGGTGTGTAGATGCCTGTATCCCCGGTAGAGCAGCGGTACAATGGAACAGCTGTTGTTTACTCGCCTGCTGCACTGCATTTTCTTTTGTTTCTCTTCTGCGTTTGAGCCCTGTCACTTGAGTGACTGTGGAAACATGTGCCAGGTATATGAGCGCATGGAGTGTGTGTGTGTGTGTGTGTGTGTGTGTGTAGGTGTGTGTGCGTGCGTGCGTGTGTGCGCGCGCAAACACACGTGTGTACAAGTACATATCAACGCATTGTACATATCAACCCATGCACACATTTCTTCCTTGTTCTTTTTCTTGTTTGTTACATTATTTTTTTAGTAGATGTTAAACCAGAACACACACACACACACACACACACACACACACACAATACTCTCTCTCTCTCCTCTCTCTCTCTCTCTCTCTCTCTCTCTCTCAATATCTTCGTCTTATAATTTTATTGGAATGATGCAATTTTTAAGATGTTTGTTTGTTTCATTATTTTTTAGTAGATGCTAGCCAAAACACATACACACACACACACGCGCGCGCACACGCGCGCGCACACACACACACACACACACACACACACACACACACAAATACTCTCTCTCTCTCTCGCTCAATATCTTCGTCTTATAGTGGACTATTGGAATGATGCAATTTTGAAGGTGTTTATTGTTTCTCTTTCTATTTTTCTTTCTTTACTGATTTCTACATTCCCATGTTTCTGTATTGAGATTATTGCGTGATTGAGTCTCTTTCATATCTTTATTTGTTATTTGCTTGTTTGCTTCCTTGAAGATGTGGGGTTTTTTTTCTTTCCTTTTTGTCTTTTTTCTTTACTGATTTCTATACCTACATAGTTTTTTTTGGGTATTGATATTACTGTGTGAATGATTTTCTTTCATATCTTTGTTTATTATTTGTGTGTTTGTTTGTTCGTTTGAAGTTGCGTTTTGTTTTTCTTTCTATCCTTCGCTTTTTCTTTTTTTCTTTTACTGATTTCTATATTGACATGTTGTTGTTGTTTTTGTATTGATGTTACTGTGCGATTGAATCACTTTCAGATCTGCGTTATTTTGTTTATATGTTTATTCGTTTAAAGATGTTACTATTTTCTTTCCTTCCTGATATTCTTTTTTTTTACTTGTTGCTTTATTGATTTCTATATTGACATATATTTGTTTTTATTATTATTGATATTACTAAGTGATTGGTTTTCTTTCACCTCATTGGTTTGTTGCTGTTGTTTGTTTTTTTGTTTGGTACTATAAATTTTCCATTTGATTGAGGGCTGAATGTAGGAAAGCCATCACGTGTCCTTATTCTTGTTCCCAGATAAAAGTTTCTCTCTTATACTTTTTGTTGTTGTTGTTGCTATGTGCTTGGTACACACATCATCTGTATAATTATATCTAATTCTTTTTCAATTGTACTGAAATCTTGTCATATATTTACTTCAACCGCAGTACATTTAAAAAAACAAGGAATATACAAACGAGTATTGGTTGTAAGCAACCCAATAGTGCTTGTCTGCCATTCTCGATGTGATGTAATTTTTAAGTACTTGTCTTGTCTTGTCTTGTCTCTGCATGCCCATTAACATAATTATGGTGCTCTTTCTTGTTTGGTTTCGGTGCGGGGCCTTCTTATACATGAGAACTAATTCTCCGCCATGGGAATACCGGTAACCTCTCAGTATAAATAGCATCGTCACCTTCCTGGAAATTCTGTGCTATGAATTCCCTCTTTTCAATCCTTTTTGTTGTTGTTGTTTCTGCCTTGTCCCGTGTCTTCTGGTCATCTCCTTTTTTTCTATTTTCTACCTTCCTGGTCCATTCGCCTGCCATTTTTAAACTTTACACAGAAATCACAATTATCTTCCACGCCGAAGTCGGATGTGCTGGGACTGGCTCGTCAGGCGCTTAACGGCAGCGCAACGCATTTTCACACATATTACAGACAACAATAGTTGCTGTCTGAGCGTTCGACGACACGACAAAGAACTGGAGGAAGAATGCAAAGAAGAATGGGAAGAATGAAAAGAAGAATGCAGAGAAGAAGAATGCGAAGAAGAATGCGAAGAAGAAAATGCAAAGAAAAAGATTGCGAAGAAGAAGAATGGCGAAGAAGAATGCGAAGAAGAAGAATGCAAAGAAGAAGAATGCGAAGAAGAATGCAAGAAGAAGAAGAATGCGAAGAAGAAGAATGCGAAAAAGAAGAATGCGAATAATGCGAAGAAGAAGAAGACGGACAAGGAGAACAAGAAGAAGAAGAAAGCAAAGAAGAAAAATGCCAAGAATGCGAAGAGTGCAACGAATGCGAAGAAGAATAAGAATGAACCAATTATATCTAATTATTTGTACTACAACAAAGCTCAGCAATGATTTGAACCTCTGCCCTAAAAATAACACTCGATTAGGGCTGAAGCAGACGGTCTAACCACTAAACTTTTCCCTCTGTCACGGCGAGATGGTTAAAAAAACAACAACACAATACCATTAACAACAATAATAACAACAACAATAACAACACTACCGATACACAAGAAAACAACAACAACAAAAAACAGAAGGAAAAAAATACAACGGACATTCCCACGCCTACACTTAGAATGCCTATGTTCAACACCCCTTAAAGTTGGGTATATATGACGTCAATCGCAGTTTCCACTTCTTTTTTAATTTTTATACCCCCTTCCGTGGGGGGAAAAAGCGCTAATCACTGCTCTGGTAAAGTGCAGCCGAGTTTACGATTAGGTGTTTAGCTGGTTCGATGAAAGGAGAAAATGCGTACACTCTTCCCCCTTAAAAGTAAAATGTGACGTATGCAAGTGACGTCCCACAAACCCGACCTCAGAAGGATTGGACATACGTTGCACTAGATTAAAAACACGCTGACATGGGATGTGCTGGGCTTGACTTGTCAGGCGCTTAACGGCAGCGCAACACTGTTTTGTACATAATGACAGGCAACAATAGCTGCTGTCTGATCGTTCGACGACGTCGAAGAAGAAAAAGAATAGGAAGAAGAAGAATTGCGCAGAAGAAGGAGAAGATGAAAAATTGTGAAGAATTGCGAAGAAGAAGAAGAATTGTGAAGAACTGCGAAGAAGAATGCAAAGAAGAAGAATGCAAAGAACATGAACAAGAAGTACAAGAACAAAAGAAATTTGCTAAAAAGAAGAAGAATTGCAAAGAAGAATTGCGATGAAGAATTGCAAAGAAGGATTCTGATGAAGAAGAAGAATGCGAAGAAGAATGCGAAGAAGAATGCGAAGAAGAAGAAGAAGAAGAAGAAGAAGAAGAAGAAGAAGAAGAAGAAGAAGAAGCAAGTATGCAAAGAAGAAGAAGAATGCGAAGAAGAAGAATGGAAAAAGAAGAAGAAGAAGAAGAAGAAGAAGAAGAAGAAGAAGAAAAGAAAGAGAAAAGAGGAAGAAAACAGGAAAAGAAGAAGAAAAAAAACCAGTTAACCGCTCTTCTCTCTTCTTTCCTTTGACTCTTTGCGGTGTTGTCAGAGTTGCATGGACTTTTTGAAACCCGTGTACCTTGGGCAAGTTGAAGCCGATGGAGTCCATACCTCACCGGATACCAGGTGCATGCTAGGTATGTTTGTGTTTCCTTAACCAATTAAACGCTATTGTGAATTACAGGAATCTAACATGCCTATTTGATCTTATCCATGCATATGAAAATATGATTTTCGGCTACGAAAAAATGCCAGCAAAAATAAATTATTAGAAGAAAAGAGAACACAGTTTTTGTTTTTAGCGTTTTAAAGAAAAGACACAACGCGGATTGTTTCAACTTATGTTTAAAAACAAATTACACCAGGTTACAATATCACCCATTCTCTCCCTTTCATACTTTATAACAATAAAAACAAAACAAAAAAAACCAGGACCCAAACACACCACAATATTAGGCATTCATTGCCGTTAACATTGACAATACTATCAGCAATATCATGCCTCCTCTTCTCCTCCACATAGGCGAAATGTGTACTTATAATATGCGCTCATACTTTTAATGTAGTGGGTTTTATAACATTAGTGGGTAATGGGTTTTATAACATTAACGTCCATACAATAACATCAAACAAAAAAATCGGTTGATTACAATATTGATTATGTGTGAGTATGTGTATGGGACACAGAGAGAGACAAATTCTTTTATTTCGAGGATAATGAATAAGCACCCATGTGCTTTTTTACATCCAGTCCCCGCCCTTAAGGATATATATGATAATAAAATAAAATAAAGCCTATAGCAATACACTTACACAGTGTACGGGGGAAAATCGAGAGAGAGAGAGAGAGAGAGGAGAGAGAGAGAGAGAGAGAGAGAGAGAGAGAGAGAGAGAGGGAGAGAGAGCACAGTGCATTTTAAATCCATATGATATTGAATATAGTTTTCAATTCATCAACACTATCACCATTAGAACTCACTGTGATTTAACATTGTACATGTTAAGGTCGTCCTAGAGTCATTATAAAGAAGTAGGATAGTGGACAATTCATTTTTAGAAGTCATGTTTCAATAACACAACAGCGATATACAAGTAAAACACTCACACTTAAACAGAGAGAGAGAGAAGAGAGAGAGAAGAGAGAGAGAGAGAGAGAGAGAGAGAGAGAGAGAGAGAGAGAGAGAGAGAGAGAGAGAGAGAGAGAGAGAGGATAATTTGGTATAATGCAAGGGAGGATATATTTACTTTGTTTCCAACAGATCAAGTGTGGATTTTTATTTTTGATGCATCAAGTGGATGAAAAAATGACTTTGAAGATTGTTAATGATTGGTGTTGTCTAAATGAGTCAGGAAGGGAGTTCCACAGCACAGGGCCTGAGTAAAGTAAGCTAGATTTGAACAAATCTATTCTTGGGATTGGGACACATGGCTTTTCAGTATTTCTGGAATGATTCATTGGAACTTGTCTTTTAAGGATGAGGGAAAAGTTCCTGTCATTATCTTAAACATCATGATGCCTTTGTTAAATCTTAGTCTTTGGTGTAGGGAAGAATATTTAACTGAGTATAATACACTTCTAGTAAAGGTAGTCTTCTTCAGAAGAAACCAGTTTAAGAAGCACTTTTATACAGACTTAATAATGGTTTCATAGTGTTTGCACTAGCAGAATCCCCAGGGTTGAAGCATAATCTTTTGAGGATTGTATATAAGCTTGAAAGAATAGTTTTCTTGAATGAAAGTCAAGAAAATGTTTGATTTTAGTCAGTTGGTATACTCTTTGAGACATGTATTTGCACAGATGGGATATGTGATGGTACCAGCTGAGATTTTCATCAATTGTTACTCCTAGAACTTTGTGGTGAGAGGCTTGTTCTATTGTTTCCTTTTCAATATGGATTGGAGAAAACTTATGAGATAGATTTTGTCGCTTTTGTCTGGTAGTGATAAGCATGCATCTGAGAGAGAGAGAGAGAGTGTGTGTGTGGTGTGTTGTGGAGTGTGAGTGTGTGTGAGTGTGTGTGAGTGAGATAGAGGAGAGAGAGAGAGAGAGAGAGAGAGAGAGAGAGAGAGAGAGAGAGAGAGAGAGAGAGAGAGAGAGGTGCCAAAGGGAGACAACACAGAACAAAAACGTAAAGTGTGACCACATCGCTGTCTGTAGTTGTCTCCCTTAGACTACATGTGTGGGTCGCCTCGCTCTGAAGAACGCTCGCAGTTTTGTGTGATAGCGTGCCCATGGTATGTCTTTCTAGATTATCTTTATATTCTATCATACCAATCTACCCATTATTACATACCACATCTCTGTCCTCTGTCTCTGTCTGTCTGTCTGTCTGTCTGTCTGTCTCTCTCTCTCTCTCATCTCTCTCTCTCTCTCTTCTCTCTCCTCTCTCTCTCTCTCTCTCACTCTCTCTCTCTCTCTCTCCCTTACACGCACACACACATACACACACACACACATTGAATTGCGTGCCTTCATTGGTGTGGTGTGTGTGGTGTGGTGTGGTGGTGTGTGTTTGGTGAGGTGTGGTGTGGTGAGGTGTGGGTGGTGGTGTGTGTGTTGGTGAGTGTGGTGTGTGTGTGGTGTGTGGTGAGGTGTGGTGTGGTGTGGTGGTGGTGGTGGGTGTGTGTGTGTGTGTGTGTGTGAACAGAACCATAGTTTATTGCCATGGAATCGTAAAAAAGGCTTATAGACAAAATTTGGTTTAAAAAAATTCACAGAAACC
>CM054149.1:60710565-60723065 GCA_028751875.1 Rapana venosa | reverse complement strand
GCAGTTGCGATGTGTTCTTCAGTGATTGTCAGTACTAGGTCTGTGATCATTCAGCTTGATTGAAGGAATCTCTGGATTTCCCACACTGTTGAACTTTTATAATCCTGTGACCAAAGACTATAGATTAGAGCTGTATTTGGTTAGAATTATAATTATCTGATTAACTGTAAAAGCAAGAACCACAGGACACCATTTTGCAAGTTTCGTACAAATGGCCATGATTTAATTTAATGATATCAGCAAATACCAAGAGAGAATAGAAGTTACCAATACTGCAACAAAATAAAAGACGAATTTCATTTACTGGATGAGTGCATTTTTTTTAATACCGAACAAAGAGAAAGCTTATTGATAACTCTTAATGCTAATGTCAAAGTCAATATGAATGATATAGCCAAATCAAGCAAGATAATTGTAACAGATAATCATCAAACCGAAATAATTAATTGTTATTTGAATCTGTTTTAACGTCGAGAACAACTAAGATAGGATAGAATGCAACATGGAGTTTTCTTGCACCTCATTTCTGACACCCTGACCAGTGAATAATGCCTTGTATTGAATCATGAAAAGTTTATTTCGTGCTGTGAAATAGGTTCATGTGACTTTTATGGCAATACATAATTTCTGATTCTGATTCTTGTTGTTCTGAGATCTTCTTGTTGTTGTTGTTGTTGTTGTTGCTTTGTTGTTGTTGTTGCTGTTGTTGTTGTTGTTGTTGTTGTTTTCTTCTTCTTCTTCTTCGTCAAACGCTCAGACAACAATTACGCATGTCTGTCATATGAGCGAAAATGCCGTCGAGCTACCGTTTAGCGCCTGACAAATCTGAACCCAGCGCATCCGATTTCGGCGTGAGAGAGAATTGCTATCTTTTTAATCTCTCTGGAAAACCCCCCACACCATAAGACAGGAAAGGACAAGAAGCAGAAAACAGACAAGAAAGCAAGAGGCAGAAAGAACAGGAAGAAGACACAGACATAAAGAGAGGGCTAGAAAAGAGAGGGAATTCCTAGCACAGAATTTCCAGAAGGTGGGGGATACTATTTCTAATAATGGTAATAAATAATAATAAATGGAACTTATATAGCGCTATATCTTGCAAAGACAAATCCAAGCGCATGCATTCAACCTAATCTTACTCAGTCATGCAACCAATGACAAATGATCAATAGTTTAAACAAACAGATATTACAAACATGGTACGCTGCGACTAAATCTATGAAATAAAATTGCAACAGTCAAATGTTTTTCAAAAGCACACACACACACACACACACACACACAGGTCATATACTTTAGCAGGGTGATAGGACATGGGTTAGTAAAGGTGGGATAGTTCTGATATGAAACAGGAGGGGGGGGGGGGGGGATCAGATTTGAAATAAATATGTCTTGAGGCTGGATTTTAAAAATGTCATAACTAGGCTTCTGGCGAAGAGAGAGAGAGAGAGAGAGAGAGAGAGAGAGAGAGAGAGAGAGAGAGAGAGAGAGAGAGAGAGAGAGAGAGAAGAGAGAGAGAGAGAGAGAGAGAGCTCATTCCAGGTCGATGGACCCGAAATAGAGAAAGAGCGGCGGCCAACGGTGGATTGGTTGAATCTAGGTATTCGTAGGCACAAGGTAACTGCAGCAGAGCGGAGGGAACAGACAAGGTCCCATGGCATTCCCAACGGGGGACTCTTTCATCTGAAGCTGACAGTCTGTCTGTCAGCCTGTCCTGGCTTTCAATTTCAGTTGTAATTATCAAACAGGTGACAGGTCCGATGCGTTGTCTGTCACTGTCAGGTCTGCCATCATTCTGCTTGATTGAAGAGGGAGGGATGTCTTGTTTGTACTGAGAAAGGAGCACGTAGATATGATCTTTTCCCAATAGTTTGATGATGATGATGTTATTGGTGCTGTTGTCGTCGTCGTCGTCGTCGTCGTTGTTGTTGTTGTTGTTGTTGCTGCTGTTGTTGTTGCTGCTGCTGCTGTTGTTGCTGTTGTTGTTGCTGCTGCTGCTGTTGTTGCTGTTGTTGTTATGTTGTGCGCTGTTGTTGCTGTTGTTGTTGCTGCTGCTGCTGTTGTTGTGCTGTTGTTGTTGTGTGCTGCTGTTGTTGTGTTGTTGTTGCTGCTGCTGCTGTTGTTTTTATTGTTGTCGTCTTGTTGTTGTTGTTGCTGCTGCTGCGTTGTTGCTGTTGTTGTTTTGATTGTGTGTCGTCGTTGTTTGCTGCTGTGTTGTTGTGTTGTTTGTTGCTGCTGATGTGCTGTTGTTGTTCATTGTTGTGTTGTTGTTGCTGCTGTTGTTGTTGTTGTTGCTGCTTGTTGTCTGTATCGAAGCTGCTTGTTTAACAATGGGACGTTTTGTTATTCCAGGGAACACGTTGTTGTTATGTTGTTAAAGTTATTTCTTGTAGCCAGGCGCATTTGTGAATGTGTATATGTGTATGTGTGTAATGTGTAAATGTGTGTGTGTGTGTGTTTGTGTGTGTTTTGTGTGTTGTGTGTGTGTGTGTGTGTGTTGTTGTGCTTGTGTGGGGGGGGGGGGGGTGTTGTTGTATGTGTGTGTTGTTGTTGTATGTTGTGTTGTTGTGTGTGTGATTTTTTTTTTAAACTCTTTTTTGTGATATTGCAATAAGCATCAGTGCCTTTTTAACTAGGTATTTTTTTTACACCATTGCCGAGTGTGTATGTAGTTTTTTCTTGTGTCATCCGTTCCCAGGCCTACTCTTGTCGAAGCGGAAGAGGTTTTAGGGTAATGCGAAGTGTGTTCTGCGTGCGTGTGCACGGAACCTCGTGTTTATAGTCTTCATCCGAAGGATTGTTTAGGGTTGGTGGAGTGCATTCTACTGTTTTGTTATCCAGAGGAAGTCCTTGAGGGATTTTATCGAACCCGAGATCTGCAGATCACGAGCAGTAATGGCCCTTTATAACTTACAGCATCTCATCCGTCGTGTCGTAGCGTTGTGCGTTGTGCTTGCGTAGTGCTTTGCGAGCGACGGAGCGTAGAGAAGAGTTTGGAGGTTCACAAACCATGTAAGTTTGAAATTCTTCCTTAAAGCGGATGGTGGTATTAGCTGGTTAGATGGAAAAAAAACCACACCTCGTAATCAGCAACTTTGATCAGTCATATAACTTTGTTCGTATTCATGGATGTGATCGTTGACAGTCTGATGTTTACTCGATATATCTCAACAACAGTGACAGCTCCCTATTCCTTTGTAAATTGATATTTTTTCGCCTGATGCGTCGCGCTGTTGGCGCGTGACACCTTGATCTCGCGACTGGCAAAGCATTTCTACTTTCTATGCAACGAAATCTGTTGCCTATAGATCGTACTGTGCGAATGGCAAGTCATGCGGAATAAAAACTTTATTTGAAAATGCATAGAAACATCGCTCAATTTCTGTGAAAATAGGTCTAGATCTAGATCGTGAAGGCTTAAGGCGCCGTTTGAAGACATGGCGATAATCGACGGTCTTTTGTTGTAAACGAGAGAGAGAGAGTGAATGAATAAATGAATGAATGAATGAAGGAAGGAAGGAAGGAAGGAGGAAGGAATGCTCTTTATTTTCCAAGGGTTACAGAGTAAATATTCATAATTTTTTTTCATCCTGCCCTTGCTCTGAATAGGGGCTATCAATAAAACATACACACACACACACACACACACCACACACACACAAAACACACACAACACTCACACATACACACACACACACACACACACACACACACACACACACACACACAACACACCACACACAAAACCAAAGCAGGGAGGAGAGAGAGAGAGAGAGAGAGGAGAGAGAGAGAGAGAGAGAGAGAGAGAGAGAGAGAGAGAGAGAGAGACACACACACACACACACAGACAGACAGACAGACTGAGACAGAGAGAGCAAGCTAGACCAACAGAGAGGCAGGCAAACAGACAGACAGAGAATTCAGCAACCCGTTTTCGTAAATTTTATTCAAACGCGTTTAATAATCAATCAGCCCCCCCCCCCACCCCCCACCCCCTTCCCCCCTATCCCCCCACCAAAAAAACCCCCATTCAACCCCAACCCAACTCCAAACCAACAACAACAATTGTATAGCAAGTGCAAACTGCAAAAGAACGTGCATCGCACATAACAGACTAAGATAAATACACTCTGAAATAACAAACATTGGAATAATTATGGTCAACATCGAATTAAAAACTGTAAAATCACAATCAAGGACTTGTAAGAGGCATAGTCTCTTTCACCGTCAACTATGAGTAAGTTTAAGTGCAACACACATACACACACACAAAATGGTACTTGGATGTAAGTAAAAAATCCGTAACACATAACATGCATGTACCAACCCTCACACTCATATAAACATAACAACAACAAAATTAATGTAAAATCGTTGACACCATACGATTCTCAATATATGAGATCGTTATTTTTGATAACAACAAACATGAAAAATCAACAATACTACACACTTGAGTGAAGTTTCATTGCACATTTTCTTGGATTTCTGTACCTAAAATGCACAAGAAATCTAATGGTGCTACAGAGATATATATCTACAGGTAACGCGCCTGTCTAGAAAGCAAAAAGTCCGGGTCGGAAGTTTGTGGTGGTTCGAATCCCGTTTGGTCCCGAAATTTCCCCCCCCATCCATTAGACCATGAGTGGTCTGGGTGCTAGTTTTTCGGATGAGACGATAAACCGAGGTTCCGTGTGTTACACAAAATTATTTAGCGCACATAAAAGAACCCACGGCAACAAGAGAGTTGTCCCTGGCAAAATTCTGTAGAAAAAAGCCACTCTGATAGGGAAACAAAAACAGTTGCAGACAGAAAAAGAACAAAATGGGTGGCGCTGCTCTTGTGGCGACGCGCTCTCTCCGGGGAGAGCAGCCCGAATTTCACGCAGAGAAATCTGCCGTGACTTAAAGTGACATACAAAAATAGAGATAACGTAGAAATAATATTATGTACACGAGAAACAAACAACACACACACAAGAATAAAGCGTTTGAACTTTTGTCTTAAAGAAAAAACAACAGCCCAAGATGTCATCTAAATGTTTACCTCGTAGCAGGATAAAATAAAATAGCACTCGACAAGTACTTAGTACTTTCTTCATCTTTAAGCAACAGCATATTGTCGTCATTATCATCGTTTAGAACAAACATGTCGAATCAGTGGCTTGCATGTCATTGAATGCGATTATATTGGTGCGCACGGACAGACAGACAGACAGACAGACAGACAGACAGACAGACAGACAGATCGACAGACAAACACACACACACACACACACACTCATAAATGCCGCCTCCACTCCTCCCAAAAGTCCTTCGGATGAGACTATAAACCGAGGTCCCGTGTGAGAACGCACGCAGAACATCTTAAATCCTGTTCCACTTTTCGAAGATTAGGCCATTGTGTGCCGGTGGGAGGGCGGATGACAATGTTTACAAAACTGCATACGCACAGGGATTGGATGTAAAAAAACACCCACATGAGTGCTTATTCTATTATCCTCGAAATAAAAGAATGACACATACATAACATACGCTCGAACTAGCTTTTTTTTCTTTCTCCATACAAGTTTTTTGTGTGTGTGTACAAAAGTGCCCAAGCACCCCCCTCCCTCCAACCCCCCCCCCCTAACCCCCCCTCCCCCCCAAACCAACCAAACAAAAAAAAACCCAACCAAACCATGATTCATCCACACAACACTACTATAACAACTACATTCCGTAACCACTCCACACCTATAAAATACAAGGCTACAGTTCGCAGTAAGAACAAACACTACACTACACTCACACATTAATTATCACTTGATATAATTAGTATAATTATACGGTGCGTTACAAATTGATCACACTTTTGGAGTCAACAAGAGGTAAACACCTCTACCCCCCCCCCAAAAAAAAAAAAAAAGACACATCACTCTCTCATTGCAACTGTACAGTCCCCGGTGCATTTATTCTACACATCGATTAAAGGAACGTACACTTGAGAGAAACAGGGAAGAAAAACATGACCACGGAGTGACAGTGAAGTCTCACATTGTTGCTTTTGCATGGCGACGTTGAAGATTGAAGCCAGATTGTATCATTCATAACAAAGTTGGTATGTGGCGGCATAATAGTTTATGCAAGACATATCTACAAACGAATTTGCATGCATGTATGTACACATGTGTGCGAATATACACACTCACACACACACATACGTAAAAAAATATGAACAGAACACGTGTGCAGAGAGATATACATACATACTTACAGAATTATGAGAGACTGCTTGCAAACTCAAGAATTCACGAGCGTATGCGTACACGCTCGCATGCAGGCACGTACCATTTATGCACACGCGCACTTATACAGGCAGACAGACAGACAGACACACACACACACATGCACACACACATCTATCTATCTATCTATCTATCTTTTTATCTATCTATCTATCTATCTATCTATCTATCTATCTATCTATCTATCTATCTATACATAGTCATGCACACACGCGCGCGCGTGCATACACACACACCACACACTTATTCGCACGTAGGCACGCACATACACACATAAACACACATGCTCATAAGCAACACACAAACACACACACACACACACACACGCACACACACGGGGAGGGGGCGGGGGCGGGATAGCCTAGTGGTTAGAACATTGCGCTCGCAATCTGACGACCCGGGTTCGATTCCCGTTCAAGGGGATATTTTCCCCTGGAGTTTACATCAGTGCAGACTCTACTCTCCCCAAAAGTCCTTCGGATGAGACTATAAACCGAGGCCCCGTGTGCGAACGCACGCAGAACATCTTGAGCACACGTTAAATCCTGTTCCGCTTTTCGGAAGAGTAGGCCATTGTGTGCCGGTGGGAACAGATGACAAAATTTACAAAACCGTATACACACGGGGACTGGATGTAAAAAAGCACATAAGTGCTTATTCCATTATCCTCGATAAAAAAAGAATAAAATAAGCATTAAAAAAATAAACCACGCTCGCACGCACGCGCGCGCGCGCAATACACACACACACACACACACACACACACACACACACACACACACACACACACACACACACACTCATTATCACAAGTAAAACGGCTCCGCGTTAGGAAGTGATCATTTGCATAATGAGTAACATACGAAACATAAATACACTGTAGTCCTCATGTGATATATCGCATAACGACACAGCACAATATTACTAATCCTATTTAATGCTACTCCATGATTCAACATTTCGGTGTTAATGCGTATACTGTTCTAGCTATCGACATACCGAAGAAGAAGAAGAATGCAAAGAAAGAAGAATTGCGAAGAAGAAGAAGATAAATGCAAAGAAGAAGAAGAAGAATGCAAAGAAGAAGAATTGCGAAGAAGAAGATAAATGCAAAGAAGAAGAATTGCGAAGAAGAAGAAGAAGAAGAATTGCGAAGAGGAAGAATTCTGAAGAAGAGGAATTCTGAAGAATTGTGAAGAAGAAGAAGAATTGCTAAGAGGAAGAGGAATTGTGAAAAAGAAAAAAAGGAGAAGAATTGCGAAGAAGAAGAATTGCGAAGAAGAAGAAGAATTGCGAGGAAGAAGAATTGCAAAGAAGAAGAAGAAGAAGAATTGCGAAGAAGAAGAAGAAGAAGAAGAAGAAGAAGAAGAAGAAGAAGAAGAAGAAGAAGAAGAAGAATATGCGAAGAAGAAGAAGAAGAAGAAGAATTGCAAGAGAAGAAGGAAGAAGAAGAAAGAAAGAATTGCAAGAAGAAATTGCGAAGAAGAAGAAGAAGAAGAAGGAAGAAGAAGAAGAAGAAGAAGAAAGAAGAAGAAGAAGATTGCAAAGAAGGAGAAGAATTGCGAAGAAGAAGGAAGAAGAAGAAGATTGCGAAGAGAAGAATTGCGAAGAAGAGTATTCCAAAGAATAATTGCAAAGAAGCGAAGAAGAAGAAGAAGAAGAAGAAGAAGAAGAAGAAGAAGAGAAGATGATGATGATGATGATGATGATGATGATGATGAGATGATGATGATGATGATGAAGAAGAAAAAGAAATCTGAAGAAGAATTGCGAAGAAGAAGGGGGGAAAGAAAGAAAGAAAGAAAGAAAGAGAGAAAGAAAGAGAGAAAAGAAGAAAAAGAGAAAAAGAGGAAGAAAGACGAGAGAAAGAGAGAAAAAAGAGAAAGAGAGAAAACAGAAACACAGATTGAACCACCTGAACATTTACCTTGATGTCTGTTATTTACAACAGAAAAAATATCAATCTCCAACCACAGAGTTTTTAATCATAATTAGAATTCAGAAATGTAATCACAACAAATGTTAAAGGAATACAAGCAAACCAAAAATCCCAGACAAGAAACGCACAAACAAACAAACAAGCAAAATCACAAGCTGAGACTATCCATGGATCAAGTGTTCTTTGTGTTCTTGTTGTTTTGTTGTTTTTGTTTTGCTGTTGTTGTTGTTGTTGTTGTCCTCCTCTTCTTCTTCTTCGCAATTCTTCTTCCTTGTTCTGTTGTTGTTGTTGTTGTTTTGTTCTTCTTCTTCTTGTTCTTGTTGTTCTTGTTTTGCGGTTCTTTTGTTTTGTTCTGTTCTTGTTGTTTTGTTGTGGTGTCTTGTTGTGGTTGTTCTTGTTGTTTTGCGTTCTTTTGTTCTTGTTGTTCTTGTTCTGTTGTTCTTTCTGCTGTTCTTGTTGTTTTTTATCTTGTTGTTCTTTTCTTGTTTTCTGGTTCTTTTGTTCTTGTTCTTGATCTTCTTCTTCGCAATTCTTCTTCTCCTTCTTAATTCTTCTTTTTCCAACTCTCAAACAGCAATTATTGTTGTCTGCCATAAGCGCTTCGATTTGTTTGTTTTTTACAAGATTCAGCGCTATATAAATTCCATATATTATTATTATTATTATTATATGAGCAAAAAAAGGTATTGCGCTGCCGTTAAGCGCCTGACAAATCAGGCCCGGCGCATGCGACTTCGGCGTAATGTTAGTTCCAGGATAACAATTACTGATCAAGCGTTTGACCGAACTATAGTGTTTAGAATTGATGCAATATCCAGTGGTTTTCTTTCTTTTTTTTCTCTCTTCTCACTCTCTGCCTCGCTGCAATACGAGATGATACACATTATTCATTTTCCATTGTGCTGCCACATACCCTCCACCCCCGCCCACGTATTTGGTGTGTGTGTGTGTGTGTGTGTGTGTGTGTGTGTGTGTGTGTGTGTGTGTGTGATGTGAGTTAATATGTATATGTGTGTTGTGTTTTGTTGTGTGTTAGTGTGTGCGTGCTGTGTTGTGTTAGTGTGTGTGTGTGCTCGTGCGTGTGTGTGTCTGTGGTGTGTGTGTGTCTATGTGTGCTCGTGCGTGTGTGGTGTGTGTGTGTGTGTGTGTGTGTGTGTGTGTGCATGCATGCGTGCGTGCATGCACGTGTGTGAGCCTGTGTGAGTGTGATTTGATGCCTAGGGATATATTCCCTGTCCACTTTGTTTACTTTTTATCTCTTCCTTCTTCTATGTATTTTAAAACTTTTACCATCCACACATATTGAACATACTGAAAAGAGAAAACAGTGATATTGACCACCCCCCAAAAAAACAACCCAAACAAACAAAAACAACAACAACCAAACCAAAACAACAACAAAAACACCAAACCAAAACAAACCACAACAAAACAACACCCAAACAAACACAAAAAAACACACACATCGCTGAAACTCTTAAAAACATAGTTTCAATCAATGCTAACAAAACAATACCATCTCACATTCAAACTTGATGCACGGTTGACATAGCCATTGCAGATTAAGAAGATATACAACTAAACCTATCAACAAGGAATTAATCTACGAAGTTGGAATGCGGCTACCGTAATAGAGGGCTAAAAGGGTCGCGTACGCCAAAAATCTCACCGTTGGCGATCCTCGAAGCTTTGCCCGAGAAACAACAACAAAAACAAAAACAAGCAAACAAACAAAAATCATACAAAAAGAAGAAGTTGACTAGCTTAGTACACATGTATATGGCCAGCTTTTGTTTCGCTAACTATACCACCTTTCGACAAGAAAGGCGAAAATACCTATTAAGAAAACGACAACAAAATGTACAAAACCGCATACACACGGGGACTGGATGTAAAAAAAAAGCACAGGAGTGCTTATTCCATTATCCTCGATATAAGAGAATAAAATAAATTTAAAAAACACGACAACAACAACAACAACAAAACAACAACAAGACGGAACAAAAAGTGTCTTGAGGCATACAATATTATTCATAATGTATTCATTTTACAGGAGTCTAACCCTTGATAACATTGTTTGCGCTAACCTTCCCTCGCTCGTTATCTTTATTTTCTTTTTAAAGCTATCTTACAATTACACTGTTTATCGATGTATCATCGCAACAAATCAAAAACAGCATATGTCATTTTTCCAAGACAACATCTTCCCCCCACTCCCGCCTGCTGGGCTAATAAATATATTCATTGTTTGTCTTAATCACTTCCTAGTGAATGGACACTAAACCAGAGGAAACCAGTTTTTTGAAAGTAAGTAGACAACATGGACTTATCGATCAATTCATCAACCAAGCATTTATTTGAACATTTCTTTTAAAGCCCCGAAAAGCTTGAAGTTCTTTGTATACGTTTATTGATCATTTTCTATAGTTCCGTCAGGATGAATTAAAAGAAAATGCATACTAAGCATGCAATATCTAAATTGTCACACACGTACACGCACGTGCGTGCCCAAGTACAGACAGACAGACAGACGGACAGACAGATAGACAGACACGCACGCACGCGCGCGCACACACATATCCACACAAATATGAGCGCGCATACACACAAGCACACACAAACACATGCATGCACATGCACACAACACACACACACACATGCCCGCTCTCTCTCTCTCTCTCTCTCTCTCTCTCTCTCTCTCTCTCCTTCTCTCTCTGTCTGTCTTTCTCTCTTTCCTTCAGCTCCTTCCCCCTTACTCCTTCCCCAATCACTCTCCTTCTTCCCCTCCAAACACCCCCCACCCTCAACTCATCAACCTCTTTCCCCCAACAAACAAAAGCAGTCTTACTAACAACAACCCCCCATCAGAACAAGAAAAAAACCCCCAACAAATAAGCACACTATCCCCGAAATCGGAATACAGCTACCTACCTTCAGGGTGGGCACACACACACAAAAAAACCCAAACAAAAACTGGTTGCATACACCAAAAAATTCTCACCATTGAAGAACCTCAGGAGCTTTAGCCGAGAAATAAAAAAACAAAAAAACGACCCTCCCCCAAAAAAGCCCCCCCCCAAAAAAACCCAACCCCAAACAAACACAAAAAACCCCACAACAAAACAAAACAAAAATACCCCCCCAAAAAAAACCCACCCCAAAACCCACAAAAATCCACCCAATAAAACACTCAAAAAACCATCCCAACATTAAATAGCTGTACTGGACAATACACACCTCTCCCCCCATACTCCCAACACTCCCTCACACCCCACCCCCTCACACCCCCACACCCACCCCACAACCTACCACCCACCACCCACCACCCCAACCACCACCCACCACCCACCACCCACAACCTACCACCCCTCACCACCCACCACCCACCCACCTACAACCACCCACCCACCCACGCACCCATGCTCCTCCTCAGGTCACTGCTGAATGAATGGCCCGTCTCTTGCAGTGGCTGCTGGGCTGAGGGTCCTGCTGGCGTTTGCAGGAGGATAGTCACTTCTGCACGTAGTCGAAGCTGCCGCCGCGGACCCTGGAGTCCTTCCTGGCGATCGACTGCTGGTAGCTGTACAGCTGCTTCTCCAGAGCGTAGTTCTCCGCTTGGAGGGCCATGATCTCCCGCCTGCAGTCAGGGAGTGAAAGGTAACAGGTAAAAGGAGCAAACAACAAACAAGCTACCTTTTCTGCTAGGAAACAAATGACACGCGGAGACTAGCAAATAGTAAGGTAAAGGTAAAGGAGTCCCGTAACCTATAAGGTCGTCGGGGAGCGAGGCGTCAGAGACCTCACTTCTTTACGGGCCAGCATAGTGAGGGCGGCGCCCATCTCCTCTCTCCCTTCGCTGCTTTACCTTCCCTGTCAGAGACCTCACTTCTCTAGGGGCCAGCATATTGAGGGCGGCGCCCATCTCCTCTCCCTCGCTGCTTTACCTTCCCTGTCAGAGACCTCACTTCTCTAGGGGCCAGCATATTGAGGGCGGCGCCCATCTCCTCTCCCTCGCTGCTTTACCTTCCCTGTCAGAGACCTCACTTCTCTAGGGGCCAGCATATTGAGGGCAGTGGCGCCCATCTCCTTTCTCCCTTTGCTGCTTTACCTTCCCTGACCCCTAAAGAGGGCAGGTACCCATTTACAGCTGGGGGAACTGTAGGGGGAACTGTACTTGAAGCCAAGGCAGCGCGCAAACGGTCACCCATCCAACTGGTAACCACGCTCGACGCTGCTTAACTTGGCTGTGGGGAAAGCGAGTGCTCCGACCACTG
>CM054149.1:60703065-60708065 GCA_028751875.1 Rapana venosa | reverse complement strand
ACCCTATTCCTTCGGATGAGACTATAAACCGAGGCCCTGTGTGCGAACGCGCGCAGAACATCTTGCGCACACGTTAAATCCTGTTCCACAATTCGAACGAGTAGGCCATTGTGTGCTGGTGGGAACAGATGACAAAATTGACAAAACCCCATATACACGGGGACTGGATGTGAAAAAGCGAATGAGTGCTTATTCCATTAGCCTCGATATAAAAGAATAAATGACTAAATAGATAACTAGCAAAACTAATTAACTAATTAAGTAAGTAAGTACCTAACCAACTAGCTAACTAACGAACTAACTAACTAACTAACTAACTAAACGAGCTAACTAACTAACTAAACTAGCTAACTTAACTAACTAACTAAACAACTAACTAACTAGCTAAAGTAACTAAACTAACGAACTAACTAACTAACTAGATATTGTTGCCGTTGTTTTACGTGCGCTGATTGTCTGTTCTATACGGGACTTATCGTCTCGTCAGAAAGACTAGCACCCGGATCACCACTCTAGGTCTAGTGGATCGGGAAAATGTTCAGGCTCAAACAGGAATCATCTGTGGCGGCTGTCAGTATAAATAGCACCCCTACCTTCTGCAAAATTCTGTGCAAGGATTTCCCTCTTGTCTATCCCTCTCTTTGTTTCTGCCTTGGTTTTTTGTTGTTTTTTCTTCCTGTCACTCTTTCTTGCCTATTGTCTGCCTGCTTGGTCGATTCTTCTGTCTTTTTATGCCAGAGAGACTTAAAAAGATAAGAATTCTTTCCACAATGTATTTTCGTTCATATGACAAGACGACAAATATTGCTGTCTAAGGGCTCAAAGGAAGAAGACAAAATAGGAATCGACACCCTCCCGCCCCCCACCACATACACACCACTCACACACACACACACACACACACGCACGCACACACAAACACACAGACAAAAACACAAACACATACACACACAAACACACACACACAACACACGCACACACGCACTCTCTCTGTCTGTCTGTCTGTCTGTCTGTCTGTCTCCCTCCCCCTCTCTTAAATGTAACAAATCAATAATCTACACAGCTGTTAAATTGGAACAGAGGAAAACAAAATAGAGAAACAAAAATGATAAAAAGAAATCGTCTTATTCCTTCCATCTACACAATCTCTCTCTCTCTCTGTCTTTCTCTGTCTGTCTGTCTGTCTCTCTCCCTTTCCCCCATCTCTCTCTCTCTCTCTGTGACTTTGTCTCTGTCTGTCTGTCTGACTCTGTCTGTCTGTCTGTCTGTCTGTCTCTGTCTTTCTGACTCTGTCTGTCTGTCCCACCCCTCCCCCCCCACCCCCCCTCTCTCTCTCTCTCTCTCTCTCTCTCTCTCTCTCTCTCTCTCTCTCTCTCTCTCTCTCTCTCTCAAAACTAAACAAATCAATTATCCACGCAAACTATTAAACGAAAACAGAGGGAAACAAAGACAGGAACAAAAGGACCCCCAAAAAAGTGAACCCTCTTATACATCCCTATACACCCCCCCTCCCCTCTCTCTATCTCTCCTTCTCTCCATACTGCCTTCCTCACCCACCCATCTACCACCCCCACCAACGCCCCACACCCTCCAACCACCAGAAAAGCAAGTTTAAAAAATACAAAAATAAAAAAAAGTGTATATTGTTCCAGTCAGGAGAAAATGGACCTGTCCAAAGTGTTCATTTCTTTTTTCTTTCTTTCTGTTCGAAGACAATTGTAATGGACCCAGACATTCTGATCATGATCCAAACTTGTTGCTGGCTCTCACGAACACACATAAGCACGCATGAAAGCACGCGTGAGCATGCGCGCACGCACGCACACACGCACGAACATACACATACACACGTACACACACACACATGCAAACACATACACACATGCACATGTATGCAAAAACGTAGTACACATGCATGCACATACACATGCGTGCACGCACACACACACACACACGCAAACACACACGCATGCACGCACTCAAGCACGCACAAACGCACGCACACACACAGACACGCCCACAGACACACACACGCATGCACGCACACACGCACGAACGTACACACACACAGACACAGCTACACACACACACACACATACACAGGCCACACACACACACACACACACACACACACACACACACACCACACACACACACACACACACACACGAAAGCTTGCATACGTACGTGTCAATATCGTTTAATAGTGAGTAGAGAATCACTCCACCCCCACCCCCCATTCCCTGGTTAAAAAAAAAGAGATATATAAAAGGAACATACCCCAAAACAACAACAATAACAAAAGAAAACGTGTGTATAACTATATTAACCTTCAACCCTGCACACACGCACTTGCTTGCTCTCTCTGTGTCTCTGTCTGTCTCTGTTTCTGTCTCTCTCTGTCTCTCCTTGTTTTTATTGTGTGAGAGTATGGGTATTGAATTTATTTGATTATCATGACATAAAATTTGTATGAGTAATCAAACTAAGTGTTGAAGGTGATCGTGTACTGTTTTGAGAATCATATATTTAGTACCATCTCTGAAACACACACACACACACACACACACACACACACACACACACACACACACACACACACACACACACACACACACTCTCTCTCTCTCTCTCTCTCTCTCTCTCTCTCTCTCTCTGTATTGTGGCCTAAGGCCGATATGCAATTAAATCATTCTCTCTCTCTCTCTCTCTCTCTCTCTCTCTCTCTCTCTCTCTCTCTCTCTCTCTCTCTCTCTCCTCCTTCTATAGTTGTTGTGTCTTCTAATAAAGGCTTTTTCATACGTTCTATTTTCAATATTATTTTGGGCTTGTTGACTGTACTTGAGCTCCAGTAAGTGTCCTATTTCAATATCTTATTATTACGTGTAACAACTATGTGTACTATTCTGCAATATAAAAGGTGTTCAATTTTTATGATCTATAAGTTTGGCTTACTCTCTCTCTCTCTCTCTCCCCTCTCTCTCCCCTCTCTCTCTCTCTCTCTCTCCTCTCTCTCTCTCTCTCTCTGTTTTTATTGCTGTAGTTGTTACTTTGTTCTTGTTGGTAATTTGTTTGGTTTTCGCTTGTTTGTTTTTTGTTTTGGTGTATGTGTGTGTGTGTGTGTTGTTTGTTTTTTGTTTTGGTGTATGTGTGTGTGTGTGTGTGTGTGTGTGTGTGTGTGTGTGTGTGTGTGTGTGTGTGTATGTGAAGGGGGGAACGGTGCTTTTTTTTTTTTTTTTAAAATTGTTTTGTTTGTTTGTTTGTTTTTGGGGGTTTTTATGGGTTTTTTTCCCCCATTTCTTTGTTGTTGTTTTTTCTGTTGTTTGTTTGTTTGTTTGTATGTTTGTTTGTTTTTTCTTCTTCTCTCTTTTTCTTTAAAAAAAAGTTTTGTTTTTTTTTCCTTTGCTTCTTCTGCTTGAAAGTATGAGTACTGAGTGCATTTTTAAATGTGACCCATGGGCGGGGACTGGATGTAAAAAAGCACATGAATACTTATTCATTATCCTGGAAAAAAGATTTTGTTTCTATTACTTACAATGTGTAGATGTTCTTTTTATGACTTTATTGGCTTTTTCCCCTCTTTATTATGTGAGTGTATGGGTATTGCACTTATTTTATTACCGTGACATTCAATTTGCATGAGCATAATTAAAAAGTGTTTGTGTTGATCATTTTGCTGTGTGAGTATTACATATTTAGTATTATCCCTGAAACACCCCCCCCCCCCCCCCCCCCCCCCCCCCACACACACACGCTCAAACAAACACAAACACCCCACACACACACACAACACACACACACACACACACACACACACACACACACACACACACACACACACACACACACACACACACACTCACTCACTCACTCACTCACCCACTCATATTCTCTCCCTCAACGACTGTATAGTTTTAAATTTCTTCTTGGTTGTTTCTTGTTTTTATTGTGTGGATGTATGGGTATTAAATTTATTTCATTATCATGACATATAATTTGAAACGAGTATAATCTAAAATGAGTGTTGATGGGGTCGCATACTGTTTTGGGAATTATATATTGGATATTATCTCTGAAATACACACACACACACACTCTCTCTCTCTGTCTCTGTCTCTCTCTCTCACCTTTTATCGTCCTGCTTATAGTCATAGTATATCCTGATGAAGGATTCATATTTTTATATTTTCAATACTTTATTGGACTTGCCCCTGTACTTAAGTTTTAATGAGTGCCCTATTTCAATATCTTATAATTATGTGTAACAAGTATGTGTACCATTTGACAATGTGTAGATGTTTATCTTTATGACTTATTAAGTTTGGTTGTGTTATTTTTCTTGGCTTTGTTGTTGTTCTTGTTGTTGTTGTTGTTGTTTGTCTGTTTTTCTCTTTTTTATCATCTTTTGTTGGTTTGGTTTTTTCTTCTCTTTGTTTGTTTGTTTTGGTTAGGGTTTTTTGGGGGTGGGGTAGGGGTGGGATATTTTTAGGATTTTCTTTCAATTACTTGCTTGGGGGGGGGGGGGTTGTTGGGGGGGAGCTGTTTTGAAAAGGGTTATTTCCCCTTGTTTTTATTGTGAGACTGTATAAGTATTGGGTTATTATTATTAAGATGTATCCCTAACGGGCGGGGACTGGATGTAAAAAAGCACATGTGTGCTTATTCATTATCCTCGAAATAAAAGAATTTGTCATTTGTCATTTGTCTCTGTCTGCCTGTCCGTCTGTCTATGTCTCTCACTGTCTCTGTCTGTTTGTGTCTCTGTCTCTGTCTGTCTCTGTCTGCATCTGTCTGTCTGTCTCTGTCTATCTGTCTGTCTGTAGGTCTGTTTGTCTGCCTGCCTGCCTATCTGTCTGCCTCTCTGTCTCTGTCTGTCTGTCTGTCTCTTTCTGTCTCTGTCTCTCTGTCTGTCTCTGTCTGTCTCTGTTTCTGTCTCTGTTTCTGTCTGTCTGTCTCTGTCTGTCTGTCTGTCTGTCTCTGTATGTCTGTCTCTGTCTCTG
>CM054149.1:60680565-60690565 GCA_028751875.1 Rapana venosa | reverse complement strand
TGAAGATACACGCCTTTCCATCATAACGGCCACAAACATCATGTGGGTTTGTGCGGCCAAATTGTGGTGTTCTGGTTAAAGCATCATCACGGTCGTAGGTACAACTACTATCGTCATTCTCCTAGTTAACAGCAACATCAGCATGACTATCAATATAACCGGTGCTGCTGCCATTGCAACAGTAGTGTCACTATTTTCTTTCTTAAAAAAAAATCTTTTTGATTAACACACATATACAGTTCAAAACAAGCAAAATAACTTTTCATCCAGACAACATCACATCATGTCCATTTTACAGGCGTACAAGACTATTAGCTACACAAAGTACAAAAAGAATCAATCGTCATTTTCGTTTTCAAGTCAAGATTTATAGATTAATACAAAAAATTTTAAAATTTTTGGAAATGGTACAAAACTTTTTACTAAGTTTAGTAGGGAAACCCTTTTTTTTTTTTCTAAAAAATTGTAAACTGCTTTTTTTTGCTGGCCCCTTTTTTCCTTTTTCTATTTATATTTTAGTTCTTCAGAAATTACCAACATAGGTTTTTTTTTACCAACCCAACTTTTATAAACAAGAACTTTGCAACAGTATTATTAAGCGAAAACCATCATTGTTGTAATTGCTCGTCCCAAAAAGCACTTTTTCCACATTAAGGCCCATCTCTCGCAATGAGAACAGTTGTGTTTTATAGTCACTTCATGTTCTTTCCAGAAATTCTGTACATACTGACACTCCCATAAATAATGGTTTATTGTGTCCTTTTCCTTGCCACAAAAATTGCGGTTGTCATTATCTGTAACTTTTTCTTTAATATTTCGTTCGTGACTAGTATTCTATAACAAATCTTTATTTGAAACCATTTCAATTTAATTTCTTTAATTTTATTTGTCAGTTTTAATACTCCATGCCAGTCTATTGGAATGTATTGTCACTATATCCAGCAGCAGCAGCAGCGCCATTGTTATCATTGTTGGTGTTTTCCAAGTCGTTGACAGTGTGGGCATTTTTCTTTTGTTAGCTTGGAGGTTCACCAATGGTGAGTTTTTTGTTTATGCGGCCGCTTCCCCCTCCCCCCCCCCTCCCCTCTACCATTAAGGTAACCACATTCCGACTTTGGGGATGCAGCTAGCTAGGAATTAGCTTAGCAATTTTACCAAGATAGTCGGGAGGTACCTTCCTGCTCTTTGCGATTTTTTTTCAACTGTCGTGGGATTCTTTTAACGTGGACAAAGCATGTAAGCACACGGATCCAACTGGTTTAGAACCTGCTATGCAAGGCTTTTGACATTCAGTTAGATGAGACTCCCTGTCTCTGTCTGTCTGTCTGTCTGTCTATCTGTCTGTCTCTATCTCTCTTCTTAAAGTAAATCATTTGATTGAACCATATCTAGTGAACATTTGAACCGATTTGTTAAGATATTATGATGCCCAGTATTAGGTGATATGAGAGAAATATACGTTCCTTTGAAATATGACAGAAGACCTATGTTTCATCGGTTAGTTTTGCTTTTGGAGTTGTCAAATCAGACCGCTATTTATAATCTTACTGTGTTTCTTTCTAAATCTGTCAAAAGACGAAGTTGTTTACTTGGGTAAAGCAAACAGCTGAGACCCACATTATGGTTGATTACAATCATGCTGTGTGTATGTGTGTGATTGGGTGGGTGTAATGAATTATTCATGTTGCACATGATGATCTGTATTATACCCTCCTTCTAATGGGGGCTATGGCCTTATGGAATAAATCTCCGTTATCGTTATCGGTATTGTTCTCTCTGTGTGTTTTTCTGTCACTCTTAAGGAACTTTAGTACTTCCATCGTCCTCCTAAGGTATCTTCTTTCCTCTGTCTTCTCATGTTACTGACCATCCCCCCCAAAAAAAAACCACACGCACACACACCCCCACTCCAACCTCACTACACCCTATCTTTCACCAAGCAGTTAAGTACGCAGTCTCTGCTGTGTGCGTGGGTCGATCGCTTCGCTTCGTGATCGTTTCATGTCAAACTGTCCCCCCCCCCCCCCCCCCTACCCTACCCTACCCTCTGCCTCTCTTCCCCTTCCATCCTGTCCTACCCTCCATCTCCCTCCCCATTCCTCCTGCTTTCTCCCCCAGAGAGTGGTCACACAGGCAGAGTTGTGGTCTGCTGTGGATCTAAAATCCATCCCCGCCCTCCCCCCCCCCTTCCCCCCTCCCCTACCTCCAGGAAAGCCTCCAGGGGCTTGTCAGTATAAATAGCATCCCCATCTTCTGGAAATTTTGTGCTAGGACTATTCTCTTTTTTTTTCTATCCCTCTCTTTGTTTCTGTCTCGTTCCTTTTTTCTGCCTGTCACCTCCTCTTTTATGTCGTTTTTCTGCTTTCTTGGTCCATACTTCTGCCTTTTTGTTTTGCCCCAGAAAGACTTGAAAGATAACCATTCTCTCCCATGTTGAAGTTGGATGTGCCGGGCCTGACTGGCTAGACGCTTAACGGCAGCGCAACGCATTTTCGCTTACATGACAGACAACGACAGTTTCTCTCTGAGCATTGGAAAAAGAGGAAGAAGAATTGCGGAGGAGAAGATTTCAGAAGACGAATTACGAGGAGGAGGAGGAGGAGGAAGAAGAAGAAGAAATTGCGAAGAAGAATTCCGAAGAAGAAGAAGAAGAAGAAGAAGAAGAAAAAGAAGAAGGAAGAAAAGAAGAAGAAAAGAAGAAGAAGAAGAAGAGAAGAAGAAAAGAATTGCGAAGATAAAGATGAAGAAGAAGAAGAAGTAGAAGAATTGCAAAAAAGAAGAATTGCAAAGAAGAAGAATTGCGAAGAAGAAGAAGAATTGCGAAGATAATGATGAAGAAGAAGAACCGTGAAGAAGAAGAAGAAGAATTGCGAAGATAATGATGAAGAAGAAGAAGAAGTAGAAGAATTGCAAAGAAGAAGAATTGCAAAGAAGAAGAATTGCGAAGAAGAAGAAGAATTGCGAAGATAATGATGAAGAAGAAGAACTGTGAAGAAGAAGAAGAAGAATTGCGAAGATAATGATGATGAAGAAGAAGAAGAAGAATTGCAAAGAAGAAGAATTGCAAAGAAGAAGAATTGCAAAGAAAAAGAATTGCGAAGAAGAAGAATTGCGAAGATAATGATGAAGAAGAAGAACTGTGAAGAAGAAGAATTCCGAAGAAGAAGAAGAATTCCGAAGAAGAAGAAGAATTCCGAAGAAGAAGAAGAAGAAGGAGAAGGAGAAGGAGAAGAAGAATTCCGAAGAAGAAGAAGAATTGCGAAGAAGAAAGAAGAAGAAGAAGAAGAAGAAAGAAGAAGAAGAAGAAAAGAAGAAAAAGAAAAGAAGAAGAAGAAGAAGAAGAATTGCGAAGTAGAAGAGTAAGAATTGCAAAGAGGAAGAAGAAGAATTGCAAAGAAGAATTGCAGTGAAGAAGAAGAATTGCGAAGAAGAAGAAGAAGAAGAATTGCGAAAAAAAAGAAGAATTTCGAAGCAGAAGTGTGCGGAGAATGGGAAGAATGCAAAGAAGAACAAGAACAAGAGCAATCCATTTTCCCTGGACTGTCTCGTGGCTTGTCTTGAGCAGGAGAGAGAAAGACGTTGTGGGCAGACAGATAGATGAAGAACTGGATAATGCAGACCATCACAACGATTAGACAGGCCTTGACGTGGCTGTGCTGTGTTGTTGCTGCGAAAGGCAGAAGACAGACAGACAGACAGACCAGCCTGGAGAATAGTGTCGACCAAAGTGGCCCTCGCGTTCTCCCGATGACAATCTTGGTCAACGAATGACTGATTTATTGCTTTCTTGCTTGTCTGCGTGTTAGATTGCTTTCTTGCTTGTCTGCGTGTTAGATTGCTTTCTTGCTTGTCTGCGTGTTAGATTGCTTGCTTGCTTGTTTGATTGTTTGGTTTACTGACTGATTGATTGATTGATTGATTGAATGATTAACTGATTGATTGATTGACTGATTGATTGATTGATTGACTGGTTGATTGACGGATTGATTGACTGCTTGACTGATTGACGGATTGATTGATTGATTGCTTCATTGATTGACAGATTGATTGATTGACAGATTGATTTACTGATTGATTGACTGATTGATTGATTAACTGATTGATTGATTGATTGATTGACGGATTGATTGATTGATTGACTGATTGACTGACTTGGAGAGGTGGGGGTCTGTTCATAAAAATGAGGTGTGGAAAAAGCACAGAGGGAGGTGGCTGGATTGGTGGATCGATGGAGAAAGAGGGAGAGAGGGAGAGAGGGAGAGAGGGAGAGAGAGACAGAGAGACAGAGAGACAGAGATATAGAGAGACAGACAGACAGAGAGAGAGAGGCAGACAGACAGACAGACAGGGAGACAAAAAGAGACATACAGAGACAAATAAACAACGCAGACAATTGCCATTGACGCAAACTGTTACAAACGAAGCACACCTCCACAAAAATATTGTAACACTCCCCCTTAACATGAACAAGAAATCGATACCAGCTCCACACAAGGGGAAAAAAGAACCATTATTTAACCCCCCCAATTCTCTCTGTCTCTGTCTGTCTGTCTGCCTGTCTGTCTCTCTCTCATGAGGTCTGGATGTAAAAGGCACGTAATGCTTTATCTCGCTATATCTATTGGGGGAATGTTCATTCGTTATCTCTGCCTGTCTGTCTGTCTGTCTGTCTGTCTGTCTGTCTGACTATCTGGATGCATGTATCCCTCTCTGTCTCTGTCTTTGTTTCTCTCTCCGTTTCTCTCTGTCTCTGTCTCTGTTTGTCTATTTGTCTCTCTCTCTCTCTCTGTTTCTGTCTATCTGTCTCTCTCTCTGTTCCTCTCTCTGTCTCTGTCTCCCTCCTCCCTCCCCCCCCCTTCTCTCTCTCACTCTGGGGGGACGGGGTAGCCTAGTGGTTAGAAAATTGCGCTCGCAATCTGACGACCTAGGTTCGATTCCTGTTCAAGGGGACATTTCCTCCCGGAGTTAACATCAGTGCAGACTCCACTCTCCCCAAAAGTCCTACGGATGAGACTATATAAACCGAAGTCCCGTGTGCGAACGCACGCAGAACATCTTGCGCACACGTTAAAACCCCTTTCGCTTCTCGTAAGAGTAGGCCATTGTGTACCGGTGGGAACGGATGTCAAAATTTACAAAACTACATACACATGGGGACTTGATGTAAAAAAAAAAAGCTTATTCCATTATCCTCGATATAAAAAAATAAAAACAAAACAAAACTGTGTCTGTCTGTCTGTCTGTCTGTCTGTCTGTCTCTCTCTCTCTCTCTCTCTCTCCCTGTCTCTCTCTGTCTTTCTCCCCCCCCCACTCTCTCTCTCTCTCCCTCTCTCTTTTTCTGTTCCTCTGTCTCTCTCCCCCTCTCCCTCTTCCCCCCCCCCCCTCTCTCTCTCTCTCTCTTCTTCCTCTCTCCTCTCTCTCTCTTACGCTTTGCCCGAGTCAGCTAGCAGAAAGTAGACAGACATTTCCCTACATCAGCACTGAAGCTCCAGTAGCGACGTTGTCGCAACATGTTCTGCACTGCATCCATATTTGCTGTGCGGCTCCTTGCAGTATTTGCTGTACGGCTCCTTGCAGTATTTGCTCTGTGGTCGTTAAGGATTTGCCTCTGTCTTTGAAGGAAAAAAAAGAAAAGAAAGAAGTGAGTGGTTGAAAGTTGACAAATATTTGCTTTCTTGTCGCAAGCATGGAGGCGAAATGAATGCTGTCTGTGTAGTGTGTCTGTAGCCAATATATATATATATATATATATATCTATATATATATATATATATATCGCTTGTTTCCAATGTTTGTTGGTTGTCTTGTGTTGTCGTTAGTGTTTGGCGTTATTGGTTAAAAAAACAAACGGGTGGTGATGTAGGCAATACATAATATCGCCTTGCCAAGCTTCGATATCATTTTTATGTTTTATAGTTATTAGCATTATATTTTTATATTTTTAGTAGTAGTAGTATTTATTCATTTTACTTATTTATTATTATTCGCTTTCTGTTGGGGATTTTTGGGTTGGGGGTGGGGGGTAGGGGGGAGGTTTCTTGGCTACATCTCCGAGGTTTTTCAATGGTGACATTTTGCGTATGCCACCATTTTTGCCTCGCTTTAAGATAGCCGCATTTTCACTTCGGGCATATTGTCTGAACACGTCACCAGAGTGTATGGATTATGTATGAACAAATAGCTAATACACACACACGCACACACACACACACACACGCACACACACACACACACACACACACACGCACACACACACACACACGCACGCACACACACACACACACACGCACGCACGCACACACACGCACACACACACACACACGACACACACACACACACGCACCACACACACACATCTATCTATCTATCTATCTATCTATCTATCTATCTATCGATCGATCTATCTATCTATCTATCTATCTATCTATCTATTATCTATATATCATCTATATATGTATAAACATTTTATATTTATTACATTATATATCTATATCATACATAATTTCATTCATACGAGAGGGATGGGTATAAGACTTGTGTATACGTGTGTTTTTTTTATATTTTATTATATTTTAAATCTTTTCTTCGAGGATAATGGAATAAGCCACTCTATCTTTTTTCTTAATTACACTTCAGTTCCCTGTATATGCAATTGAAAAAAATTTTGTCATCCGTTTCCACCGGGCCGCACAATGCCTACTTTTCGAAAAGAGGACGGGTATGTGTGTGTGAGTCAATGAGATGAGAGAAAAGAGGAGATAGGCTGTGTTTTATACGATGCGTGCGTACGTGGTACGTGCGTGCGTCGTGCGTGTGTCCATTCGTTCGAGTCTGAGCGCGTGCGCGTGTGTGTGATTCGTTCTTAACGACATGAATGGCCTAATCTTCCGAAAGGCGGAACGGTTTTTTTAACATATGTGCAAGATGTACTGCGCGCTTTCGTACACGGGGTCTCGATTTCTAGTCTCATCCTAAGGACTTAGGAGGGAGTGGAGTCGGTACTGATAACATGACATCCAGGATAAAATCCTCAAAGACAGGTACCTCCGTGGTGGCTTGATCCTGGGTCCTCAGACTACGAGAGCAGCGATCTAACCACTAGGTTACCCTGTCCCCCGTTTTTTGATAACAGAAAAAAAATGTGCTTTTTAAAACATTCATTCACGTGCATCTACGCACACGCCTACATATGCTCAAGAATGCCTCTAAAATCAAAATCAAAAACACTTTAATCATCCCATGAAGGGCAATTACAATACTGACAGGCACATTGATACGTATCATTATCTCGAAACACACAAGAAAGCTACATTTCATATTGGTATAAACATTCCAAGATAACTTCAAATAAAAGTATTTACACACACACAAACACACACATGTGCATGCACGCACGCACGCACACACACACAAACACACACCAGTTTAGGAATACTATGTTGTAAAATCCACGCGTGCACCCACGCACACACGCACTCACGCACGCACACACGCACGCACGCGTGCGCATCCCCCCCACAAACACAGAAATAATCAACCGTATAATTGCAATAACTATGTTGCGTCTTCACGTTCAATCACCCTAAATTAAACTATTCATAAATTTACAAATAGCAGCACAGAACATCTATTTTACAGGAGAACTTATTTTAAAAAAAAATTCGGGTTATATTTTCATCAATTGAACTGCGCGCCTGATATTCAGAAAATTTTCAAGAAATCCCGTCATGCCCTTCTTCTCACTGCTTGAGCTGAGTGACAATGATACCGTCCCTTCCCATTCCGCTCGTTTGTATTGATCTCCCCTGAAAATAGTCGCCATGTTTGGAATGGCGCGGAGACAGAAATGTTCCTTTTCTTTCAGTGTTAGTTCCACGTTCGAATGTGGCCTTCTTCAGTGTGTTTGAATTACAAAATCAATAGCCTCCTCTCCCTCCTCTTTTCATCTTATTTTTAAAAAGGAGAATCGATAATGTAATGGTGCTTAAGGAATGCCCTTACATTAAAACTAACTTTAAAGAGGGTTTGGTGTGTGAGAGCTGTGTGACGCTGTGCATTTGAAGAGTTATCGTTATCATTATCCCCCATTTTCATCAAAACCATCTTTTTTTTTATCGCGCGTGGATGGATGCGCGCATGCGTGGGTTTGTGCGTGTGGGTGTGGGTAAGAGAAGTTGTAATGTGGAAAGGGGGGGGGGGGGGGGGTGGGGTGGGGTGCGAGATGGGGGGTGGGGGTGTTTACATATCGGAGGTTTATAATGATGAAGGGTAGCCAGTGAGGAGAATAGGTGAGGGTGAAAGTGCGTACGTGGCTGGCTGCCCATATATGCATTTTTCTTTTTGTTTGGTAGTCTGTATAATTCTTGAGATTTTGTTTAAAAGCGCTTTAGAGCTTTCATAAGAGAGATTAGGCGCACACAGTGTCGTTATTTACTTGCTTAGTTACTATTCCATTATTTTTTTTAGTAAAAGCAACACCAATATGATTATTCTTATATTTGCTGTCAGCGTCAACATCATCATCATCATCATCATTGTCGTCGTCGTCATCACCTCCAACATCGTCATCGTCGTCATCGTTGTCATTATCATCATTATCATCACCATCATCATCATCATCATCACCACCACCACCACCACCACCACCATCATCATCATCATCATCATCGTCATCATCATCATCATCATCACCACCATCATCATCATCATCATCATCATCATCACCACCACCACCACATCATCATCATCATCATCATCATCATCCCCCCCCCCCCCCCCCCCTTCTTTGCCCTGTGATGTCTTTATTTCTTCCTTGCTACAAATTTTTTCTCAGCAGCTTTCTCCCCTCCAAGCATTCCAATCTCATTCTTTGGAATTCTTGTTTGAGCACTCTTATCTTTCCTTCCCCCTTCTTTTCTTTTTTAAAAAAATTATTTCTCCTCCGTTTCTCTTTCCTTCACTCCTCCCTTCTTTCCATCCGTTTTTCTCTCCCCGCCCTTTCTTCACGCAGTCACCCATCCCAAAACACCAACCCTGTGGAAGCGAACCTTACAGCAGCCACACGGCACCCTTACAGCGTTCACACGGCACCCTTACAGCGTTCACACGGCACCCTTACAGCAGCCACACGGCACCCTTAGAGGAACCACACAGCACCCTTACAGCGTTCACACGGCACCCTTACAGCGTTCACACGGCACCCTTACAGCAGCCACACGGCACCCTTACAGCAGCCACACGGCACCCTTACAGCAGCCACACGGCACCCTTACAGCAGCCAAACGGCACCCTTACAGCAGCCACACGGCACCCTTACAGCAGCCACACGGCACCCTTACAGCAGCCACACACGGCACCCTTACAGCAACCACACGACACCCTTACATGACACCCTTACAGCAGCCATGACACCCTTACAGCAGCCATGACACCCTTACAGCAGCCACACGGCACCCTTACAGCAGCCACACGGCACCCTTACAGCAGCCACACGACACCCTTACAGCAGCCACACGACACCCTTACAGCAGCCACACGACACCCTTACAGCAGCCACACGACACCCTTACAGCAGCCATGACACCCTTACAGCAGCCACACGACACCCTTACAGCAGCCATGACACCCTTACAGCAGCCACACGACACCCTTACAGCAGCCACACGACACCCTTACAGCAGCCACACGACACCCTTACAGCAGCCACACGACACCCTTACAGCAGCCATGACACCCTTACAGCAGCCACACGACACCCTTACAGCAGCCATGACACCCTTACAGCAGCCACACGACACCCTTACAGCAGCCACACGACACCCTTACAGCAGCCACACGACACCCTTACAGCAGCCACACGACACCCTTACAGCAGCCACACGACACCCTTACAGCAGCCATGACACCCTTACAGCAGCCACACGACACCCTTACAGCAGCCATGACACCCTTACAGCAGCCACACGACACCCTTACAGCAGCCACACGACACCCTTACAGC
>CM054149.1:60663065-60670565 GCA_028751875.1 Rapana venosa | reverse complement strand
TTCTTGTTCTTCTTCTTGTCTTGTTCTTGTTTTTCTTGTTCTTGTTCTTGTTCTTCTTGTTCTTGTTCTTCTTCTTCTTCTTCTTGTTCTTGTTCTTGTTCTTGTTCTTCTTCTTCTTCTTCTTCTTCTTTTCCTTCTTCTTCTTCTCCTTTTCTTCTTCTTCTTCTCCTTCTCCTTCTTCTTGTTCTTGAAAAGGCAGACAAGTAAATACACACCACCCAAATGTTTGGCAGAACAAATTAATATATTTACGGTTTATTTAAAATCTTCTTCAGGCTAAAAGATTGGCCAGCTTGTTGTTGTTGTTGTTGTTGTTGTTTTTTCTTCTTCTTCTTCTTCTTCTTCTTCTTCTTCTTCTTCTTCTTCTTCTTCTTCCTCTTCTTCTTCTTCTTCGCAATTCTTCTTCTTCGCAATTCTTGTTCTTCGCAATTCTTCTTCGCCATTCTTCTTCTTCGCAATCCTTCTTCTTCGCAATTCTTCTTCTTGTTCTTGTTCTTGTTCTTGTTCTTGTTCTTGTTCTTGTTCTTCTTCTTTTCTTCTTTTCTTCTTCTTTTCTTCTTCTTTTTTTCTTTTCTTTTTCTTCTTCTTCTTCAGTTTCATGTCAAAGGATGTATCTATCCCAATGAAAAAGGATGTTGAGAAGCAACCAAGAACTGGAGCGGGCCCAGATCTTTGGGAAGGTGCTTGTTGGGATTGCGGAAAAACATTCAGACGCTGTGAGGACCCCAGTGTTTGCTTGTTGTTGATTTGTGTTGGGAAAACTGTTGGGGCAGTGTGCAGCAGTTCCCCTTTTGAGGAGCCAGGGGCCTGTGATCAAATAGATCCCAACCTTCTGGAACTTGTTGGGGAATTTCACTTTTTTTTTCTATCCCTCTTTTTTTTTTTGTTTTTTCTTTTTTTCCGTTTTCCCTTTTTGTCTATTTTCTGCCTTTCTTGGTCCTTTTTTCCTCTATTTTCTCCCCCAAAAGATAAAGAAGTCTCTCGAACGCATGGGGATGCGCTAGGCCCCTGATTGTCGGGGGGGTTCAAGGGAGCGCCCCAAAGATTGTTTGCTCTGGGGCATGACCACCAACAAGGCTGCTGTCGGCCTTGGCGACGAAGAAGAAGAAGTAGTATGCAGGATTTCGAGGGTTTTTCCAACAGTGTATTTTTTTGCTAGTTGTTATTTAGGGTTTCATGTTGTCCCCGTTAGTGGTTTTATTGGCTGTTGTTGTTGGTGCTGTTACTGTTAATTTTTCTGTGCTACTGCTGCGCTGCTGCTGTCTGCGTGCTGCTGTGCTGCTGAACTTGTTTTGTTCAACAGAAAGAAAGATACCCCCCTTTAGGGAAATTTGGGGCAGTTTTTTTCCCTTGGGGACCCACGTTTGTTAGCATCCAGACCTACCCACAAAACGTGTCCCCCCTCTGCCGCTATTTTTGTTTGCAAACAGCCCCTTTTTTCATAATAAAAAAATATGTTGCTGGTATTTGTGTTTTCAAAAAACCTTTTTTCATGAAATAAAAATATTCCGCTATTTGTGTTTGCAAACAGCCTTTTACATGAAATAAATCTATTTCCGGTATTTGTGTTTCAAAACAGCCTTTTTTTTCATGAAAAAATCTATATGTGGTATTTTTGTTTGCAAACAGCCTTTTACATGAAATAAATCATTGCTGGGATTTTTCGTTTGCAAACAGCCTTTTTTACATGAAAAAAAATCTATCTGTGGGATTTGTGGTTGCAAACGCCTTCTACATGAAAAAAATCTTCTGTGGTATTTTGTTTGCAAAAAGCCTTTTACAGAAATAAATCCATTGCTGGTATCTGTGTTTGCAAAAAAGCCCCTTTTTACTGAAAAAAATCTATTTCTGTATCTGTGTTTGCAAACGCCTTTTTACAGAAATAAACTATTGCTGGTATCTGTGTTTGCAAAAAGCCTTTTTACATGAAATAAATCTTCGCGGTATTGTTTTGCAAACACCTTTTTTCTGAAAAAAAACTATTGCTGGTATCTGTGTTTTTAAACAGCCTTTTTTACATGAAATAAATCTATCTGCTGGTGTCTGTGTTTGCAAACAGCCTTTTTACATGAAATAAATCTATCTGCTGGTATTTGTGTTTGCAAACAGCCTTTCTACATGAAATAAATCTATCTGCCGGTATTTGTGTTTGCAAACAGCCTTTTTACATAAAAAAAATCTATCTGCTGGTATCTGTGTTTGCAAACAGCCTTTTTACATAATAAAAAATATACATAAAAATCTATATTTCAGGGGCAATGCCATTGCGGCCGTGGGTTCTTTATGCAGCTTGGAATGCACACTGGACAAATGACCTCAGCTTCATATCTTCCTTCAAAAGTTTAAACCCAGGCTTTGCCCGTGGGGATGCCGGGGGCCCGTCAGTATATATTTCATATTTTCTTTCCCGTCTTTATTTCTGCCTTGTTCCTTTTCTTCCTATCACCTCCTTCTTGTTTATTTTTCTACCTTCTTGGTCCATTCTTCTGCTTTTCCCCCCCCAGAAAGACTTGAAAAAACCACACACACTAATTCTCTCTTATGCCGAAGTTGGATGCGCTGGGCCTGACTTGTCAGGCGCTTAACGGCACCGTGACGCATTTTAGCTTTAAATAACAGATAACAAATAGTTGCTGTCTGAGTGTTTCGACGAAAAAAAGAATTTGAAGAAAGAAGAAGAAGAAGAAAGAAGAACAACAACAAAACAACAGCAAGAGGAACAAAAAGAGGAAAAGAAGAAGAAGATGATAAAGAGATGGAAAAGTGGAGAAGATGGAGAAGATGGAGAAGAAGAAGAAGAGAAGAAGTGGGGGGGAAAAAGAAGAAATTGGGGGAAGAATTGCGAAAGAAGAAGAATTGCGAAGAAGAAGAAAGAATTGCGAAGAATTGCGAAAAATTGCGAAGAAAGAAAAATTGCGAAGAATTGCGAAGAAGAAGAATTGCGAAGAAGAAGAATTGCGAAGAATTGCGAAGAAAAGAATATGCGAAGAAGAAGAATTGCGAAGAAGAATTGCGAAGAAGAAGAAAGAAGAAGAGGAAGAAGAAGAAGAAGAGAAGAAAGAAGAAGAAGAAGAAGAAAAGAAAGAAGAAGAAAGAAGAAGAAGAAGAAGAAGAAGAAAGAATTGCGAAGAAGAAGAAGAATTGCGAAGAATTTGAAGAATGTTAAAGAATTGAAAAATGTAGAAAATTTGAAGAAGAAGAAGAAGAAGAAGAAGAAGAAGAAGAAGAAGAAGAAGAAGAAGAAAGAAGAAGAAGAAGAAGAAGAAAGAAGAAAAGATTTGAAGAAAAGAATTTGAAGAAAAGAAGTTTGAAGAAGAAGAATTAGAAGAAGAAGAAGAAGAAGAAGAAGAAGAGAAGAAGAAGAAAAGGAAGAAGAAGAAGAAGAAGAAGAAGAAGAAGAAGAAAGAATTGCGAAGAATTGCGAAGAATTGCGAAGAATTGCGAAGAAGAAGAAGAATTTGAAGAAGAAGAAGAAGAAGAAGAAGAAGAAGAAGAAGAAGAAGAAGAAGAAGAATTGCGAAGAAGAAGAAGAATTGCGAAGAAGAAGAAGAAGAAGAATTGCGAAGAAGAAGAAGAATTGCGAAGAAGAATTGCAAAGAAGAAGAAGAAGAATTGCAAAAGAAGAAGAAGAAGAAGAAGAAGAGAAGAAGAAGAGAAGAAGAAAGAGAAGAAGAAGAAGAAGAAGAAGAAGAAGAAGAAGAAGAAGAAGAAGAAGAAGAAGAAGAAGAAGAAGAGAGAAGAAGAAGAAGAAGAAGAAGAAGAAGAAGAATTTGAAGAAGAAGAAGAAGAAGAAGAAAAAGAAGAAGAAGAATTTGAAGAAGAATTTGAAGAAGAAGAATTTGAAGAAGAAGAAGAAGAAGAAGAAGAAGAAGAAGAAGAAGAAGAAGAAGAAGAGAGAAGAAGAAAGAGAAGAAGAGAAGAAGAAAAGAAGAAGAAGAAGAAGAAGAGAAGAAGAGAAGAGAATTTGAAGAAGAAGAAGAAGAGAAGAAAAAGAAGAAGATGATGAAGAAGAAGACGATTAAGAAGAAGAAGAAGAAGAATTCTGAAGAAGAATTCTGAAGAAGAAGAAGAAGAAGAAGAATTCTGAAGAAGAAGAAGAAGAAGAATTGTGAAGAAAAAGAATTGCGAAGAAGAAGAATTGCGAAGAAGAATTGCGAAGAAGAAAGCGAGAGAACCCAGGCTGCTGCTCATCATCTGAAGCTTAGGGGAAACGAAACGTCAAAAACTTCAGAGCAGATTCCGACATGCCATCTGTCATTGAGAGTGATGGTGGCTGCAAGGAGCATTGGCACACCACACCATCACGAACTATATGCAGGCAGGGGGGCCTGTTCAGCTCTAGTCCTACTGTCCAACTTTCTGCGTTGGAAGATAAACAAATAGGTTTTAGGCGTGACTGTATCTCCCCTAGTTGGGTATAGTTATGTCTGTCTTTGTATCTGTCTGTTTTTCTGTCTGTGTGTCTGTCTGTCTGTCTGTCTGCCTGTCTGTCGGTTTGTCTGTCTGTGTCTTTCTGTCTGTGTCTCTGTCTCTGTTTCTCTCTCACACACTGTGTAATCCGCTACCTTTTACAGTGACAGTTGCACTCATGTTCAATTATGTATAAACAATACCGCGTTCTGGTTACCGCTCGCGAAGAATCTTGGATATTGTACAGTGTTCTATTTTGTTGTTGTATTTTTCGATTTCGATCCCCTCCCTCCAACTACCCGTTTGTGCAGGGGTTGAAAAACCTAACACATTAAATTTGTGTCATTGTCATAGTCATTGTCATTGTTTCTCTCTCACACTGTGTGTGTGTGAGTGTCTGTTTGTCTGTATCTTTTTCTGTCTGTTCTGAGTGTTTGTATCTTCTCCCTAGTTGGGCATATATCTGTTTTTCTGTCTGTCTGTCTGCCTGTCTTTCTGTCTGTTTTTCTGTCTGTTCTGTTCTGTCTGGGAATTGGTATCTTTTTTTTTTCTTGTTCATATCTCTCGTCTGTCGACTGGTCTGTCTGTCTGTATTTTTTCTGTTTAATTTTCTGTCTGTTGGTGTGTCTGTCTGTCTTTCTGTCTCTATCTCTTTTCTGTGTAGGTTAAACATTGTTGATTCGTAAGCAGACAAAAATACAGTAGGGGAAAGGCATCAAGCTACAGATTACTTTAACAACCCCCCCCCCCCCCCCACCAACCGAAACACACACGCTTGTCTGTTTATCTCTGTGTCTGTCTATTTTAGCGTCTGTCTGTCTGCCTATGTGTCTCTCTCTTTTTTCTGTCTAACTCTGTGTCTGTCTATTTCAGCGTCTGTCTGTCTGCCTATGTGTCTCTCTCTTTTTTCTGTCTTACTCTGTGTCTGTCTATTTCAGCGTCTGTCTGTCTGTCTGTCTATATGTCTCTCTTTTTTCTGTTCAACTCTGTGTTGTCTATTTCAGTGTCTGTCTGTCTGTCTGTCTATATGTCTCTCTTTTTTCTGTCTGACTCTGTGTCTGTCTGTTTCAAAGCCTGTCTGTCTAGACTGTCTCTCTCTCTCTCCCCCCCACCTCTCTCTCTCTCTCTTTGAGTGCGCGTGTGCCCGTACATGCATGCACCTGTGTGCATGTTTGTGTAAGTGAGTGGGTGGGTGAGTGAGTGAATGAAGAGGTGTGTGTGTACGCGCGCGCGCGAGTGTGTGTGTGCGTGTGAGCATTATATATGTATGTATGGATGTATGTATGTATGTATGTATGTATATATGTATGTATGTATGGATGTATGTATGTATGTATGTATGTATGTATGCATGTATGTATGAATGTATGTATGTATGGATGTATGTACGTATGAATGTATGTATGCATGCATGTATGTATGTATGTATGTACGTACGTATGAATGTATGTATGTATGTATGTATGTATGTATGTATGTATGTATGTATGTATGTATGTATATATGTATGTGTGCATGTACGGATGTGTAAAAGGTGCGCGCATGCGTGCGTGCGTGCATGCGCGACTCGCAAGCGCGCGTGTGTGTGTGTGTGCATGCACGCATGTAGGCGCTCGTGAGAATGCTTGATAGAGCGAATGTGTTCGAGCACACTAGTACTGTAAAATCTCAGATATTTCATATCCCACCTTGGCCATCTCTGTGCAGAAAAGGCCCTCACTCCCCCCCCCCTCCCCCGGCCCCCTCCCCTCCCCTCCCACCCCCACCCCCACCCAACCCCCAGTATCCCTTGACCCCCAGCCCCCCACTCTCTCCCTCCCCCCAGTTCCCCCCCAAGCCCCCCACCCCTCCCCCACCCCCAGTCCCCCGCCTCCCCCTTTCCCTTGGACAATACAACTGCCTGTGGATAGGAAGACGTACTTTCTCCCTGTCTTCTTGGCTGTCTCCCCAGATACGGGGGACGGGATAGCCTGGTGGTTACAGTGATGTAATTCGTGATCGGCTGACCCGGGTTCCATTCTCGTTCAAGAGGATTTTTTCCCCCTCTGGAGTCAACATCAGTGCCGACTCCACTCTCCCCAAAAAAGTCCTTCGGATGAGACTATCAACCGAGGCCCGGTGTGCGCGAACGCACGCAGAACATCTTGCGCACACGTTCAAACCCGTTCCGCTTTTCGGAAGAGCAGGCCATTGTGTACCGGGTGGGAACGGATGATAAAATTGACAAAACTGCATACACACGAGGACTGGGTGGGAACAAAAGCACACGAGTGCTTACTCCACTATCCTCGAAAAAAATAAAAGAATAAAAGAATATAGACTCCAGCCAACTTTTTGTGTGTGGGTAGGTCCATTTCTTTTCTTTTTTGATTTTGTTCCTGGTCTCTGTGCATCCGTTTTCATTTAAATTCCAACGTATTATTCAACAGTAAAGCCACAAATCTGGAGTTTGAGCTAATGGAAGAAACATACACACACACATATGCATATGCTATTGTCTTTTCTTGCTTGATGTGTATAGTTTACCATAGATTATGTTTTTATATTCTATGTCTGCATATACATTATCTTTTTTTCTCGCTTTTTTTCTTTAGATAGATGGCTTGATGAAAAAAAGCAAATGCACTGCTTATTCAATGTACCATCGGAAAATAAAAGTTTGACTTGACTTGACTTGACTTCACACACACACACACACACACACACACACACACACACACACACACACACACACACACACACACACACACACACACACACTTGTAAGTTCATTGGATATATTTTCAGAAGAATTTTTCTTTGTTTGATTTGTACCGTTTAACATTGTTCAGGTTAAAAAAAATCTATGTATGCATGAATATATGATTATTTTCTATTGTTTGATTTGTATGGCTTATCATTGATTAGGTTTTTATTCTATGTCTGCATATATATCATATAGATGGCTTGATGAAAAAAAAAAGCAAATGCACTGCCTCTTCAATGTACCATGTGAAAATAAAAGTTTGACATTGACTTTGACTTTGACTTGACTTCTGAAAAAAAAGTTATTTCTTATCACAGTGGGTATTTTGTAGTTCTTCCATTTCT
>CM054149.1:60645565-60660565 GCA_028751875.1 Rapana venosa | reverse complement strand
ACGCCGCGCGCACAGGCCACACACACACAACACATACACAAACATGCATACGCACACGCACCACACACACACACACCACAACACTGCACAGCACAGCACAACACAACGCACACGCACCACACACATACACCACACACACACAACACACAGCACAGCACACACACACCACACACACACACACACACACACACACACACCAGCACGCACACACACGCACACGCGCACAGCACACACCACAACACAATACAACAAACATAATACCACACACACACACACACACACACACACGCACACACAGCACAGCACACGACACGCACCACACACACACACACACACACACACAACACCACCCACCACACCACACACCCCACACACACACCCACACACACCACACCACACACATACACACACACACACACACAACATACACACACACACCACACACACACAACATACACACACACAACACACACACACACATACACAACACACACACACACACACCACACAAGCACTTTTTCCTTCTCAAGACAAGACAAAACAAAACAAAACAAAACAAAGCCTGCATTCTTTGATCCATTGCAAGTACTGTCTGTGTGCCACCTTCAAAGCCAGTCTCTATCTTTTGTCTTTTTTGTCTTGTACGACTGCCTCAGGGCCCCCTTTGGGAGACGGCCCTGCCTTTCCTCTAGTCGGTTAATCAGGATCAAATGTGATGGCGTTTAGACAAAGGATTTTTTCTTTTTTGGGTGGGGTTGGGGGGGGGGGGGGAGGTTGAGGGGTGTGTGGAGGTGGGAGGTGGGGTTGTGGGTGGTGGTGGGGGGAGGGGTAGGGGTGCGTGCATGAAAGTGCAATGTGTGTGTGTGTGTCTGTGTGCGTGAGTGTCTGTGTGTGTTGTGTGTGTGTGTGTGTTTTATGTGTGTGTGTGTGTGTTGTGGTGGATGTATGTTTGTGTGCGTGTGTGTGTGTGCATTTGGGCGTGGAAGTGTGCATGCATACGTGTGTGCCTGTGTGCAAGCGTCTGTGCATGTGTGTGTGTTTGCGCGAACGTACGCGCTTTCGTTTGTATGTGTGTGTGTGCGCGCGCGCGCAACTGCATTTTAAATGGCCATGGGACTTAGAGAGTCTAGGATGTGTGTGCGTGCATGACAGTTCAACTTGTGTGCATGTGTGTGTGAGTGTGTGTGTGTGTGTGTTAGCGCTCTCGAGTGTACATGTGTGTGTGTGCTCGCGCACATGAGCACGCGCGCTCGCGCATATGTGTGTGCTTGGCTTGCAGTGATCTTAGTTTAAATTTAACATGAATATTTGCTAAAGATGTTGGATGCATGCATGCATGGCTCTAAGCATGCGTATATACCGTTCTTACATAAATGCCTGCGTGTGCGTGCGTGTGTGTTCGATGCATAGATATATACAATCACCTGTTAACCCATTTCCTATGAAAAACCTTTAAAAGAATGAAGAATGCACAGCGTATCTTTGCTATTCTGATATAGAGACGGCCTCTACTTCTTTAAATTCACGCGAACGCACACACTCGCGCGTGTGCACACACACAACACAACACAACACACACACACACACACACCTCCCTCCCTCTCCCCCCACCCCCGGACACACAAACACACACACACACACACTACACACACACAGAATATATATATATTATATATATATACTATATATATATATATATATATATATATATATAATAATAATATATATTATATATTATATTCTAGACTCTTTTGGTCTAACGGCCATTTAAAAACAGTTGCTGTTGTTTGCAAGTGGGCGTCTCTTTGAGTTAAAAACCAGCCACCGAGTTTTTGGCATCTGATGGCTGCCTTTAGGTCCCTAGGTAGAGGCGTCTCAGCACGATGTCTGTCTGCTCAGGATCAAAAGTAATTTGAAGCCCGATTGGACAATGAGGGAGTGAATGTATGAATAAATGTGTGTGTATGTGTGTATGCATGTGTGTTTCAGTGTGTGTATATTACTTTATGTGTGTTTGTGTGTGTTTGTATGCACGTGTGTGTGTTATTGTGTGTTTGTGTGTGTGTGTGTATGTGTGTAGAAGAAGAAGAATGCGAAGAAGAAAAATAGGAAGAAAAAGAATGCAAAGAAGATGAAGATTGCGAAGAACAACAAGAATGCAAAGAATGCGAACATAAAAATGCGAAAAAGAAGAAGAAGAAGAATTTGAAGAAGAAGAGAAAGAAAAAGAATATGAAGAAGAAAAGAATATGAAGAAGAATTTGAAGAAGAAGAAGGAGGAGAACAATAACAACAACAACAACAGCAACAACAACAACAAGAAAAACATGAAAAAGAAGAAGAACAAGAACTAGAAGAATTGTGAAGAAGAACTCTTCAGAACAAGAAGGATGTTAGCGATAGATCACACGAATGACACAATACAAACAAACAAACACTTGAACTAACAAACAAACAAGCAAACAAACACACAAACAAACAAACAAAAATGAGATAAAGAAACTGAGGAAAAAGCCCACAGGGTAAATGTGTCCCCCAAAAAACCAAACTAGGTTAATAAGCAAGGAAGGAAAAAAAGAAAGAAAGAAACATATCAAAAAGAAAAATAAGAGAGAGAAAGAGATAAAAACGAAAAACAAAAAATTGAAAGAAGGACAAAAAGAAAAATAGAAAGAAAAAAGAAAGAAAGAAAATATAAAGACATCAGCACAGAAGGAATAAAAAAATCAATTAAAAAAAAAGAACGTATCGATATTTGCTAGAAAAGAAAGGAAGAAAAATAATATGAAAGAAAGCCTACCTGAATAGGACAAAAAAATATAGGAAAAGAAACAAATATAGAAAAAAGGGAACCTATAAAAATCTTGCTAGACTGAAAAATACGGCACACTTAAAACTACAAATATCAACCTCTCAAACAAATTTTGCTCCATCTTAAAAGCGGACAGAAAAAAAAAAGATTTTCTGTCCAAATCCAATACCTTCTTGCAGTCTCCAATCAATGTGTAGTATGCTCATCTTGAATCTAAACATCATCCCTTTTCACACACACACACACTACACACACATACACGGGTTCGCGCGCACGCACACATACACACACACACACACACATACACACACGTCTAATATCACAAGTTGTGAAAAGACATTAAATGAATTTGAACAACACACCTACACACACCACGCGCACACACACACATACACACACACACGCGCGCGCGCAAGCACACACGCACACGCACGTCTAATATCACAACTTGTGAAAAGACGTTAAATAAATTTGAACACACACACACACACACACACACACACACACACACAAACACGACACACATACACCACACTACACAAGCACCTACACACTAAACACCCACAACACACACACGCACTACACCCTCCCCAACCACCCTTCACACACACACTCTCTCTCTCTCTCTCTCTCTCTCCTCACTCCACACACACACACACACACACACACACACACACACACACACACACACACACACACACACACACACACACACACAACACACACACACACAAAAAGAACCAAAATGTCTATAATGCATATCTTCAAATACTGCAATGGCTGTCTCTCTTAGGAAGAGAAGGCGCCAGGGAAAAAAAGCACAAAAAAGAAAAGAAAGAAAGATAAAAAATCAGACATTAATGTAAAGGAAAAAAACCAAGTATTTGCACAGGTTCTAGACAAAGATGGAAATATAAGGTCTTTTATCAATATTTCATTCACTCCTTGCCACTGGACATCAATCTATCTTGGGTACAGCAGTTGAGACTGCATGGCTCTGCAAAGCCTGCTCTCATGGCCAATCTATGACTGGAATTCTGGAATCAAATCACTGGTGATATTGTGTTGTTGTCCTACACTTCGAAGTCATGGCGGCTGTTATTGATCGGAATTTGGAAATGCATCCAACTTTGTCTGTGTCTGACTTGTCTGACTATCTGTCTGTTTGTCTAACAATCTGTCTGTTTTGTTTGTCTGTCTTTCTATATATATATATAACACACAAACATACACACCCACCTACATACACACCCACCCGCGCGCATTCCCATCCCCCTCCCCCCCCCCCCGCCCCACACACAGATTTACACACATACACATGCCCACGTACGCTCAATCCTTGCATTTACTTTCAAACACACACACACACACACACACAAACACACACACACAATACACACACACAAACACACACACACGCACACACACAAACACACACACACACATACACACACACCGATTTTCGGAATAGGCCATTGCGTGCCGGTGGCAACAGATGAGAAAAAACAAAACAAAACACATACACACGGAGATTGGATTTTAAAAAAAAAGCACATTCGTGTTATTGCATTATCCTCAAAATGAAAGAATAAGATAAAGAGACTATAATATAAACACACACACACACACACACACACACACACACACACCACACACACACACACACACACACACACACACACATACACACACGCACGCACAAACACATTTTTTGTGTGACCAACACTGCAGGTACCTGTATATTTGCAGACAGTTGGGGGCCACAGTTATGACAGAAGGCAATGGAATAAGCACTTACGTGCTTTTTTACATCCAGTCCCCGTATTTTTGCGGTTTTGTAAATTCTGTCATCTGTTCCCACCGGCACACAATAGCCTACTCTTTCGAAAAGCGGAACATGATATAACGTGTGCGCAAGATGTTCTGCGTGCGTTCGCACACGGGGCCTCGGTTTATAGTCTCATCCGAAGGACTTTTGGGGAGAGTGGAGTCTGCACTGATGTTAACTCCAGGGGGAAAATATCCCCTTGAGCGGGAATCGAACCTGGGTCGTCAGATTGCTAGCGCTATGTTCTGACCACTAGGCTGTCCCGTCTTATACACACAAAGGGAATGAAGGCACAGACGGGCCTGCACTTCTTGTTGTCCTAGAAGATCGTAAAAGTCCCCAACCTTAATTCACCAGAAGCCGCCAAGATTCGAACCCACGACTTCATGGACTCACGGGATAGTTCCAGAAATGATCATAACCAATTGGCTACAGCGTCCGTCGACTAAACTACATGTATACAATAAAGGAAAACTGTCCCTGAGTTGGTTGAGTGGCTTATGTTGATCTGATGTCATGGTGACCTGAAGTTTCGGATTCCTATTCACTTCTGTGGCCATGATAAGCTTGAGTCAAAGCCTTCAGGGGATTTGAGATTAATAGGAGAAGATCGAGGTATGCAGATTTCAAGCAAAAAAAATAAATTCCAGGATTAAATTTCCATTCTCTTCATGTCACTGAATCATGCAAAGCAAGATCGTTATTCAAGTGCAATAGCGAGACTTGTACTCAAAAGGGTTGTAATATATTCTTCTTCGATGGAGGCTTAATTGGTAAATTTTGTTTTATATTCTACGATCGATTTGTGGTGAGCTCTTTAAAATAGTGTGCAGGGGTTTCAGAATCTAAAAAAATAACAGAATTAATAATTAGGATATATCTATAACAATATATATAATGCAAAACACACACATACACACCAGCCCCTACACACAACAAAGACGTACACAAACACACAACACACAGACAGACACACAGACATCCCCCTCCAACCCCCGCACACAACAGAGCACACCCACACAGCAACACACAGCAACCCTCCCCCCCCCCCCCCACACACACACAGCACAGCACAGCACACACACACACACACACACACACACAGCACAGTACAGCACACACACACAGAACAGCACAGCACACACACACAGCACAACACACACACACACACACTCACACACACACAGAGAACAGCACACACATACACACTCACACACACACACTCACACACACAGAAACACAACACACACACCCACATGCACACGCAGCAACACTTACACACACATGCACAAACAAACACACACACATACACAAGCAAACACACACACATACACAAACAAACACACACATGCAAAAACAAACACACGCACACATGCACAAACAAACAAACACACACATGCACAAACAAACACACACACACATGCAAAAACAAACACACACATGCAAAAACAAACACACACACATGCACAAACAAACAAACACACACACATGCAAAAACAAACACACACATGCACAAACAAACACACACACATACACAAACAAACACACACACATGCAAAAACAAACACACACACATGCACAAACAAACAAACACACACACATGCACAAACAACACACACATGCACAAACAACACACACACATGCAACAAACAAACACACACACATGCAAAAACAAACACACACATGCAAAACAAACACACACACATGCACAAACAAACAAACACACACACATGCACAAACAAACACACACACATGCACAAACAAACACCACACATGCACAAACAAACACACACACATGCAAAAAACAAACACACACATGCAAAAACAAACACACACACATGCACAAACAAACAAACACACACACATGCACAAACAAACACACACACATACACAAACAAACACACACACATGCAAAAACAAACACACGCACACATGCACAAACAAACACACACACATGCACAAACAAACACACACACATGCACAAACAAACAAACACACACACATGCACAAACAAACAAACACGCACACACATGCACAACAAACACACACACACATGCACAAACAAACACACACACATGCACAAACAAACACACACATGCAAAAACAAACACACACATGCACAAATAAACAAACACACACACACATGCACAAATAAACAAACACACACACATGCACAAATAAACAAACACACACACATGCACACACAGCACACACACAAACACACACAGCACACACACACACAGAACAGCACAGCACACACACACACACACACTCACACACACACACACACAGAACAGCACACACACACACACACCACACACACACACACACACACAACACACACACACACACACCCCACAACACACACACACACACACAGGCTATTCACGCTGACAACACAACTAATAGGTCTGTCCTTCTCCACAACACTACACCCAGCTTCCACTGAAAAACAATTCAATGAACACACACACACACACACACACACACACACACACACACACACACACACACACACACACACACACACACCAGCACAGCACACACACCACACACACACACACACACACCCCACACACACACACACACACACACACACACACACACACACACACACACACACACACACACACACGTACACAGCAGATCCTGGGGATAACAAGTTTCCAATCTTTTTGTTCCTCCCTCAAACACATGAAGGGATTCCTGTTTAAAATAAGACGAAGAAAGAAAAAAAAAGGGTTTGAACACTTAGTGGAACGAGGGGGTAAAGAAAAAAGAGACTGGACAGAGCTGCAAGGGGGTGAGAGTAGGGGTGGGGGTGGGTGGAAGGGAGGAGGGCGGGGTAGAGAGGGTTTTACTTTTGAAGCGACCTTGTCCCCTGTGGGAATGGGGGAGGGGGTGAGGGGAGGGGGAAGGAACCGGTAGTATAAATAGCATCCCCACCTACCTTCTGAAAATTATTTAGATTCCTTCTTTTCTTCTCTCTTCTGCAATTCTCTCTGATCCTCTCTCTCTCTTCTCTCTTCTCTCATCTCTCTCTCTCTCTCTCATCTCTCTTCTCTCTCTCTCTCTCTTCCTCTCTCTTCTCTCTCTCTCTCTCTCTCTCTCTCTCTCTCTCTCTCTCTTCTCTCTCTCTCTCTCTCTCTCTCTCTCTCTCCTCTCTCTCCTCTTCTCTCTTCTCTCTCTCCTCTCTCCTCTCTCTCTCGCTCTCTCTCTCTCTCTCTCTCTCTCCTCTCTCTCTTTCTCTCTTTCTCTCTCTCTCTCTCTCTCTCTCTCTTCTCTCTCTCTCTCTCCTCTCTTCTCTCTCTCTATCTCTCTCTCTCTCTCCTCTCTCTCCTCTCTCCTCTCTCTCTCTTTCTCGCTCTCTTTCTTTCTTTCTTTCTTTCTTTCCGCTTTATTCTTTTTCTTCCTGTCTCTTCCTCCTGGTCTCTTTTCTGACTTCTTGCTCTGGTCTTTTTTCTTTCTTCCAGAAATACTTCAAAGATAGCATTTCTCTCCCATGCCGAAATCGGGTGCGCTGGGCCTGACTTGTCAGGCGCTTAACGGCAGCGCAACGTATTTTCGCTGATATGACAGACAACCATATTTGATGTCTGAGCGTTTGACAAAGAATTGCGATTTGCGAAAAAGAGGAAGAATTGTAAAGAACTGCCAAGAAGAAGAAGAGTTGCGAGGAAGAAGAATTGCGAAGAAGAAGAATTCGAAGAAGAAGAAGAAGAAGAAGAGAAGAAGAAGAAGAAGAGGAAGAAGAAAAATTGCAAAGAAGAAGAATTGGGAAGAAGAAGATATGCGAAAAAGAATTGCGAAGAATTGCGAAGAATAAGAACAAAACACGAACAAAAACAAGAATTGCAAAGAAGAATTGCAAAGAAACCGCATAAAAGAAGATACGTGAAGAATTGCAAAGAAGAATCGCGAAGCAGTTTTTGAGAAGGATGTATCTGGAAACCGGAGAAGACATACCGCAAACCATCTTCTAAAGAAACAGAAGAAAATGACTCCAGGTTAAAGGAAAAGCCAGAAAGTGAGGCCCTGCAAGGGATGTCAGCGGACTTGAAAGAAAAGGAAAGTAGAGGAACTGTAGGGGATGGGGCGTGTTAGGGAAGAGAAGGGCGGAAAGGCGGGTGCAGCGGTAGCAGAGAAGCATCGCTGAAATGTCTAAGCTGGGAATAGAAGGGCCGTAAAAAGTGCCCTTCACTTTCAGAACATTGAATTACCGTCTGCCTCCATTCGCTAAACAAAAAGGAAAAAGGAGAAGAAGCCTTCTTGACGCGTGCAAGCTCCACACATTGCTAAGGTTTTGAATGAAAGGGGCTAAAAATATTCAGCATCCTAAATATATTAAAACAACGAAGGGAGGAAGACATATAGAAAGGACAGAGAAAAAAAAAGAAACAAGGAAATGAGATGGAAAGAAAGTGACAAGGCTGCCTGGAGAAAACAAAACACAATAAACCAATCAAAACACCACACCACACCACACAACACAACAAAACTAATACAAGTGCTATTGATCAGAGTTTTCGGATACACTTTTGGGGGGTTTTTTTAGATATTGAAGACCAAAAAACCCCACGATTTTCCAACCTAAATATCAAGTATGTAGGAACGTCTACAAGCCTATAACAAAGCTGAAATGAAATCAAAATGCCATCTGCATCATCACAAGTGCATCTACAAACGTCCTTGCTAAAACTCTTGAAGGACAAACACGGCAAGTGGCAGATGCTTCTGGCTGTGACTTATATAGCTGCACAGTTGTAATCTGAAATTTAAAAGGTTGACGAGGTGGCATCCCCGATATGGCCTCTGTGGTCGGCGGGGCTTCAAACAACAGGACTGGATTGGATTGGATTGGATTAGCCTCTGGGTGTGTCAGATGCTTGAGAAAGGTTTGGAGGAAGAGAAGCACAATATTTGCTAATTCTCGAACAAAACTGGAATTCTGCATTTTCAGTAGCATTTTCTATACACTGATCTCCTTCTCCACCTTTACCTATCCCATAGTTCCATGGACCGTGGGGACACCAATGCAGATTTTGCAACCAGCTTCCTCCACTCACCATAGTCTTCTGCTTCCCGTAGCAAATCGTTCCACTCAAGGCCAGTCCACTCTCTGATGTTGTCTTCACATCGCTTTTTTTTCTGTCCGCCTCTTCGTTTCCCTCCTTGTACTGTTCCCTGTAGGACAGTCTTGGCCAGTCCAGATGTTCGTGTGACGTACCCATACCACTTGGTGTTTTTAATTCTGGTTTTCACTTTCTCATTAGTGATGTGATCTCTGTATGAGATACCAAGGAGTTTATGAAAATACCTCATCTCCGTTGCCTGTATCCTTGTTTTTCAATGTCTGCTGTTATGGTCCACGTTTCACATACGTACAGAAATACGGACATAATCAGGTAACTGGTCAGATGAAATAGTTCTTGAAACTATCCTTCTCTGGAAACTTCCTTGTTTTAGATTCTATAATCTCCCCGTAGTGATGCAGGGGGCCTGTCAGTATAAACAGCATTCCCGCCTTCTGGAAATTCTGTGCTAGGAATTTCCACATTCTATACCCCTCTCTTTGTTTCTACCTTGTTCCTTTTCTTCCTGTTACCTCTTGCTTATCTATTTTCTGCCTTCTTGGTCTATTCTCCTGCCTTTTGTCCAGAAAGACTTTAAAGATAGTAGTTCTTGCTGGGCCTGGCTTGTCAGGCGCTTAACAGCAGCACAACGTATTTTCGCGCATATTGCAGAGGACAAGAGTTGCCGTCTGAGCGTTTGGCGAAGAAGAAGATTCTATAACCAAGATACAGGTAAAGTTACGTCGAGGGTAGCTTGTTACAGGATTTCAGATCCTCTAGACTGTGGATCCAGTGAATGACACACACACAGACACACACAGACACACACAGACACACAGACACACACATACACACAGACACACACACAGAGGAAACAACTAACGCACGCACACACACAAACACACATACGCGCGCGCGCGCGCGCGAACGCACGGACGCACACATACAGAGGCCATTCCCGCTGACAACAACTAATAGGTCTGTCCTTTTCCACAACACTACCCAGCTGCCACTGAAAGACAATCAATAGTGTAGGCACTAGACCATGGGATAGGTGTGTGTGCGCGCGCGCGCGCGCGCGCGCGCGTGTGTGTGTGTGCTTACTCACGCGCGCGTGCGTGCGTGCGTGTGTATACGTGGATATAATTATATATATAATAGAGGATGTGTCTAAACACGACACCTGTGTGATGCTTTTTTCCCCTTTAGTTTTGTCATTTCTTTCTACCAGCACTAAATGGCCTACTCTTCCGAACGGCGGAACGGGTTTTTCACACGAGCGTAAGATGTGCGAGTATTCACACATAGGGCCTCAGTTTATATTTTTATCCAAAGGACGTTGACATTTAGTTAGTTTTTGTGTGTCAAATTTGGTAAGAAAGAACAAGGCTGGGAATCGAACCCAGATCCCCACAGTTTATTTGTTAGGCAGGGGAACTTCTTAACCATTGTGCCACCTTCCTTCTCATGCCTATGTTTGAAATAGGAAACATTGCATTTTAAGAGCAGCTCATAATCGTGATCTGTTCTTTTAAATCAGCATTAGCTTGTGAGAATCTGTCTTTGGGTTCAGCACATTGTCTTCATTTCAGAAACACCTGGTCTTCTTGCTTTTCTTACTGTCACCTCTTTCTCGCCTATTTTCTGTCTTCTTGGGCTATTCTCTTACCTTCACCCCCCCCCCCCCCCTTCCCCCAGAAAGACTTGAAATATAAGAGTTCTCTCCTACGCCAAATTCAGACGCGCTGGACCTGACTTGTCAGGCGCTTTACGGCAGCAGTGCAACGCATTTTCGCTCATATGACAGACAACAATAGTTGATGACTGAGCGTTCGAAGAAGAAGAAGAATTGCGAAGAAGAAGAAGAAGGTTTGCGAAGAAGAAGAAGAAGAATTGCGAAGGAGAAGAAGAAGAAGAAGAATGCGAAAAAGAAGAAGAATTGCGAAGAAGAAGAATGCAAAGAAGACGAAGGATGCGAGAAGAATTGCGAGAAGAGGAGGAAAAATTGCGAAGAAGAAGAATGCACAGAAGAAGAACTGCGAAGAAGAAGAATTACGAAGAAGAAGACCTGCGAAGAAAAAGAAGATTTGTGTAGGAGAATTAAGAAGCAGAAGAAGAAGACTTACGTCCGAGAATTGCAAAGAAGAATTCTGAAGAAGAAGAAGAAGAATTCTGAAGAAGACAGATCGTAACTCAGCAAAACCCAATGAAGTGTACCTTTGCCGGGGTAGGTAGGATAAGCAAATCCTGATTGCCTGACGTTGTCCTGACGTTTTCCTGACGTTGTCCTGACGTTTTCCTGACGTTTTCCTGACGTTTTCCTGGCGTTTGGATGGCAATGGTGGGCACTGCAGCTCAGAGGAAATCCAATGAAGCAGAAACATGCCAGAGTGTGCCGGAGTCTGCCAGGTTGCTGGTGTGTAAAAACGGGAGTGGTTTATCAAAGGTCAGAGGAATATATTGGTATTGGACTGAGAGGTTTTGGTGTGTGTGTGAATATGTGTGTGTGTTGTGTGTGTGGTGTGGGGTAAGTGTGTGTTGTGTGTGTTTGTGTGTGTGTTGTGGTGTTGGTGGGGGGGGGGTGGGGGGGAGGAGAATATGTGGTGTGTGTGATCACTGTTGTGTAAAACTGCGAATGGAGTACATCAAAGGTCACAGAGATATATTGTTATTGGACTGGAGGATTTATGTGTGTGTGTGTTGGTGTGGTGTGTGTGTGTATGTGTGGGAAAGTGTTTATATGTGTATGTATGAATGTGAGTGTATGAGTTGTGTTGTGTGTGTATGTATGTGTGTGTGTGCTTATGTGTGTGTGTGTGTGTGTGCTTCTCTCTGTTTACATGTGTGTGCATGCGTGCGTACGTGCGTGCACGCGCGTGCGTGCGTGCGCGTGTGTGTATGTAGAAACGTATTTCTGTGTGTGTGTGTCTCTGTACGTTTTACACATAGCGTAATAAACAGGACAATGGACCAAGAAGGAATAACATAGACAAGAAGGCGGTGACAGGAAGAACAGGAACAAGGCAGAAACACAAAACACGGGATAGAAAATAGGAAATTCCTAGCACAGAACTTCCAGAAGACAGGGATGCTATCTATATACTGACATGTTCCCGACACCCCCACGAGGGGATGGCAGGGGAAGTAATTGGAGGAGAAAATGGGGAGATGCCCGAGATGGGTGGGTGGGTGGGTGGGGTGTGGGGTGGAAGGATGGAAGGTGTCAACTATTGAAATGACGTTGGTGTTTAGTGAGAATGAAATCTGTTACAGTGTCCTGCTTTTCGAACATTGATTGACTTCCTGCGTTATGAATGAAGTAATCCATGTGTCTTTCCTTTGAGAGATTTGAATTACACTGGCGTCATGGAATTGGCAGTAACAGGGTGTCATTTTTGAGAAATAATGGAATTACACTTGTAAGGGAAATGCAGTAACATGGTCCATTGAGAGATATGATTCACTTGCCTCAATGGAATTGCAAATAACATGTGTCTTTACTTGTAGAATGTTGAATAACTTTGCCTCATGGAATTCAGTTACTTGTGTCTTGTATTGAGAGATAGTTGAATTACACTTTGCGTCAATGGTTACAGTACATGTGTCCTTACTGATGATATGATTACACTTTGCCTCAATGGAATTGCAGTAACAGTGTCCTTTACTTGAGAGAATTGGAATTACACTTTGCCTCAATGGAATTGAGAATGTGATATAGAGATTGTTGAATTACACTTTGCTCAATGGAATGCAGTAAATGTTCCTTTACTAGAGAATATTGATTACTTTGCCTCAGATGGAATTTGCAGTACATGTGTCATTTACTTGATGATGTTGAATTACACTTTGCTCAATGGAATTCGTAACATGTGTCGTTTACTTTGCAGATATTGAATTACACTTTGCGTCATGAATTGCAGTACATGTGCCCTTTACTTGAGAGAATATTGAATTATTGCGTCAATGGAATTGAGTAACATGTGTCATTTACTTGAGAATATTGTGATACTCTTTGCGTCTAATGGATGCAGTACAGTGTCCTTACTTGAGAAATTGAATTACACTTGCCTCATGGATTGCAGAACATGTGTCTTTATTGATAGAAAGTTGAATGCACTTTGCTCCATGAATTGCAGTAACTGGGTCCTTTACTTTACAGAATGTTGAAAGTACACTTGCGTCCAATGGAATTGCAGTAACAAGTGTCTTTACTTAACAAAATATTGAATACACTTGCGACAAGGGAATTACAGTAAACATGTGTCCTTACTGATAGAATGTGAATTACACTTGCCTCAATGAATTCCAGAAACATGTGTCTTTACTTGAGAGAATATTGATACACTTTGCGTCAATGAATTGCAGTGAACATGTGTGCTTTACTGAGAGAATGGTTGGAATACATTTGCCCAATGGAATGCAGTAACGGTCTTACTTGGGAGATATTGAATTACACTTTGCGTCAATGGAATTGCAGACATGTTCCTTACTTGAAGAAATGAATTACATGTGCTCAATGAGCAGTAACATGTGTCCTTTACTTGAGAGAATATTGAATTACACTTTGCGTCAATGGAATTGCAGTAACATGTGTCCTTTACTTGAGAGAATATTGAATTACACTTTGCGTCAATGGAATTGCAGTAACATGCGTCCTTTACTTTACAAAATATTGAATTACACTTTGCGTCAATGGAATTGCAGTGACATGCGTCCTTTACTTTAGAGAATATTGAATTACACTTTGCCTCTATGGAATTGCAGTAACAAGTGTCCTTTAGTTTACAGAATGTTGAATTACACTTTGCCTTAATGGAATTAGAGTAACATGCGTCCTTTACTTTAGAGAATAATGAATTACACTTTGCGTCAATGGAATTACAGTAACATGTGTCCTTTACTTGAGAGAATGTTGAATTACCTTCTGCCTCCATGAGTCGAAACATGAAGGGAAGAAGCCTTCATGACGTAAGTAAACTTCGCACATACCCAAAGTTTTGATCGACTTTGTCTAAAGAAAAAGAAGAAGAAAAGACTCAGTAGTTGTAAAGAAAGATAGGAAGGCATACAAGAAAGAAATACCAAAATAAAACAGACAGAAAGGAGAGAGAAAGAAAGGAGTCTGTCAGAAAAAGGAGAAAACTTCCATTTAAGAACACGATACAACAAGCGAAGAAAGAAAAGCGTTTAATACTATTGATAAAAGCGTTAGTTTTCTTCTTTCCTCCTCTCCTCCTCCTCCTCCTTCCTTCTCTCTCCTCCTCCTCCTCCTCCTCTCCTCCTCCTTC
>CM054149.1:60635565-60640565 GCA_028751875.1 Rapana venosa | reverse complement strand
AATCTCACCATTGGTGAACCTCTAGCCGAGTATTGAAAAAGACAATAAATGATGTGATTGAAAACACTGACCAGGTGACAGCCCCAATAGCCATGGCCTCTATGGTCAGCGGGGCTATCTATACACAACAGGACTGAATTAGACTGGCCCTGTGAAACCACCTCCCTGTTCAAAAGGGACCAGTGTAGCGTAACGAAGCGTGTAATGCCGTTCCATGCTGACGACAAAACGGACAAACTAGAGACTTCTAGGTTCCCAACACTTGGCACCAATCGATAACGCGTCAGCGATATATCGACTGCAATATGGCTGGCTGTCATAGCGGTTATGACTGATGGTGTTTTGTTGTTGTTGTTGTTGTTGTTGTTGTTGTTGTTGATTGGGTCGTGTTAGTTTCTAGGGGTAGGGTAGCGATGACAGGAATCAGTGGGGCGTGACTCTGTCATTTAATTAGTTAATCTATCTATCTATCTATCTATCTATCTATCTATCTATCTATCTATCTATCTATCTATCTATCTGTCTGTCTGTCTGTCTGTCTGTCTGTCTGTCTATCTATCATTTAATTTATTTTATATCGAGGATAATGGAATAAGCACTCATGTACTTTTTTTACACCCAGTCCCCGTGTGTATGCGGTTTTGTAAATTCTGTCATCTGTTCCCACCGGCACACAATGGCCTACTCTTTCGAAAAGCGGAACGGGTTTTAACGTGTGCGCAAGACGTTCTGCGTGCGTTCGCACACGGGACCTCGGTTGATAGTCTCATCGGAAGAAATTTTAGGGAGAGTGGAGTCGGCACTGATGTTAACTCCAGAGGAAATATCCTCTTGAACGAGATTCAAACCCGGGTCAGCCGATTGTGAGCGCATCACTCTAACCACCAGGCTATGCCGTCATTAACCAGGCCACAGCGCCACTATGGCCCCTGTGGTCAAAGGGGCTATAAACTACCAGACTGAATTGGATGGGACCCCATTACGCGAAACCACCTGTGCGTTAAAAAGGGATCAGTGTAGTGTAACGAAGTGTGTAATGCCGTTCGATGCTGACGACAAAATGGGCAATGTAAAGACTACTAGGTTCCCATACTTTGCACCAATCGATAAAGCGTCAGCGATATTATATTAAAAAAAAAGGTAAAGGTGTCCCATAACCTATGTGGTCATAGGGGAGCGAGGCGTCAGAGACCTCAACTTCTCAAGGGGCCAGCATATTGAGGGCGGCGCCCATCTCCTCTCCCTTGCTGTTTTACCTTCCCTGTCCCTAAAAAGGCAGGTACCCATTTACCGCTGGGTGAACTGGGGGGAACTGTACTGAAGCCAAGGCGCGCAAATGGTCACCCATCCAAGTGGTAACCTCGCTCGACGCCGCTTATTAACATTGGCTGGGGGAAAGCGAGCGCTCTGACCACTGAGCTATCCTGGGACTATCAGCGATATATCGACTGCAATATGGCTGCCTGTGATAGCGGGTATCGCTGATGGTATTTTGCTGTTGTTGGTGGTGATGTTGTTGTTGATTGGGTCGTGTTAGCTTCTAGGGGAAGGGTAGCCATGACAGGAATCAGCGAGGCGTGACTCCGCCGCAGTGTGGTGAGGGGTCACTGGGGCGTGAAGGTGTGGTGGGCTTTGCACAAAGGGGGGCAATAATGGCACGTGAACAACGTCTGTGTGTCTTAGAAATTAATGTAGGTCAGAACAAAACCGTGTGTGCACACTGCTTGCTTTGATGGATGTAGTCTTTCAGAGACAGAGACAGAGCGAGAGAGAGACAGACAGACACAGAGAGACAGAGACAGAGAGAGAGGGAGACAAAGAGAGAGACAGAGACAGAGAGAGACAGAGAGAGAAACAGAGAGAACAGAAACTGACAGAAAGACAGACAGAGAGACAGACACAGAGAGAGACGGACACACAGACACAGAAAGAGAGTAACTATATTAATTTATTCTTTTATTTGGAGAGTAATGCAATAAACATTCATGTGTTCTTTTTGTACATCCAGTCCCCGTGCGCACGCGGGGTTTGTGAATTTTATCATCTGTTCCCACCAACACAAATGGCCTACTCTTCCGAAAGGCGTGACAGGTTTTAGCGTGTGCGCGAGATGTTCTCCATATTACTCAACTGTTAGAGAGAGAGAGACAGAGACAGAAACAGAGACAGATAGATACAGAGACAGAGAGAAACAGAGATAGAGACAGAGAGGAGAGAGAGAGAGAGAGAGAGAGAGACAGACAGACAGACGAGAGTCAGAGAGATAGAGAGAAAGAGAGACAGGAGAGAAAGAGAGACAGAGAAAGAGAGACAGAGAAAGTCAGACAGAGAGAGACAGAGAGAGAGAGAGAGAAGAGACAGACAGAGAGAGACAAAGACAGAGAGAGACAGAGAGAGAGGACAGTCAATGTGACGGAGGGGGTGGGGGGTGGGAGATAGATAGATAGATATAATAGATAGATAGATAGATAGATAGAGAGAGAGAGAGAGAGAGAGAGAGAGAGAGAGAGAGAGAGAGAGAGAGAGAGACAGGGAGAACGAGAGACAGAGAGAGTCAGAGAGAGAGAGCGATACAGAGATAGAGACAGAGAGAGACAGAGATAGAGACAGAGAGACAGAGATAGATAGATATAGACACAAACACAAACACATATACAAAGAGACGTAGAGAGCCAGCCAGCCAGCCAGCCAGCCATACAAACAGACATACATACATACATGCATACATACATACATACATACAGAGACAGACAGACAGACAGACAGACAGATGGGGAGACAGATAGAAAGTTCACTGGGACAGGTTGCAAAATACTAGGGAGCGCAGAAGGCAGGTTGATCAACAAAATTTATTCGTTCCGCGGGAGACAACACTCTCCTCTGTTTTCAAGTGTAGCATAACTTCCTTCTGCGCAAAGGTCGTAAACATTGATTGATTGATTTCCCCTTCCTCTTCCTGTCTCTTCCCGGCAAGTCTGTCTGTCTGTCTGTCTGTCTGTCTGTCTGTCTGTCTGTCTGTCTCTCTCTCTCTCTCTCTCTCTCTCTCTCTCTCTCTCTCTCTCTCTCTCTCTCTCTCTGTGCAGCTAATTGATATACCTTTTCAATGTAACGCTACTTTGTTTTCCATATTTGTGGAATACGATTTCCACTGGCTAAATTGCCTTATTTGAATGTGAGGGTCGGGTGGTCGATTTGTCCCACACTGTTGCTGATTTGCAGGTAACATGACACTTGTGTGTGTGTGTGTGTGTGTGTGTGTGTGTGTGTGTGTGTGCGCGTGCGCCCGCGAGTGTGTGTGTGTTTACATTTGAATTTGTAAAAACTATTAATAATAACTGGCTGTATGTGAAAGACTAGGATGAATGAAAGCGCTTTGATTTTTTTTGCAAGATATAGCGCTGCATAAATTCCATTTATTATTATTATTATTATTATTATTATTATTATTATTATTATTATTACTACTACTATTATTTATATGATTTATTTTTATTGATGGCTGGTGGTGAGATAATGTTTTCAGTAATTTGTATCGTTTTGTTTCCTTGGTTGCTGCTTGCTTATTTGCCTATTAAAAAAAACACCCCACATTATCATCATTAGTCTGTGTGTCTGTATGTGTATGCTTTCTTTTGTTTGTTTGTATCATATTTCATTTTGGTTTTTCTGTTTTTGTTTTTCGTTTTTGTTTGTTGGTTTGCTTGTTGTTGTTATTGTTGTTGTTGTTTTAGTTAGGTTTTGGTTGGTTCTTTTCTTTCTAGCATGATGTTATTCCTGATAAGGATGGGGACTGGATGTAAAAAAACCCGTATGATGCTTGTTCAATACCCTCGAAAAAGAATTGTTTTGATTTGAGTTGATCGTTCTCTTTCTGTCTGTCTCTGTCTCTCATTTGTTTGACACCTTTCATCCATCGTAAACTGTTGAACGTCGGTGTCAATCTTTATATGTCATGGTCATGATTAACCTTTCATTGCAGAGCAAACCGTTCCTTCATCAGCAAACATAGCTATTTCCGTAGGCAATAAGCACTCATGTGATATTTTTGTACATCCAGTCCCCGTGCGCACGCTGGATTTTTTGAATTTTATACTCATCCTGCTTTCCACCAACCACTAATGGTCCTACCCCTTCGAAGCGTTGAACAGGTTTTAAGCAGTGGCGTCGAGATAGTTCTCCATACTCTACACAACATGTTAGAGAGAGAGACAGAGACAGAACACAGAGACAGATAGAGACAGAGACAGAGAGAAACAGAGATAAGACAGGGAGAGAAACAGAGACAGAGACAGACAGACAGACAGAGAGACAGACAGAGAGATAGCGAGAAAGAGACACAGAACAGAGAGAAAGAGAGACAGAGACAAAGAGAAAGAGAGACAGAGAGAGTCAGACAGAGAGAGACCAGAGATAGTGACAGAGAGAGACAGATACAGACAGAGAGAGACAAAGACAGAGAGAGACAGAGACACTTTTTTCTCGGTGTTCAAATTAGCTCCCTTTCCAGCAAAAGGTCGCAAAGATTGATTTCCCCTTTTCTTTCTTTGGTTGGAGCTTTCTCATCACCCCCCCCCCCCCAAACCCCGCCCCCCCCCTCCCCCCTCTCTCTTTCTCTGAGATCGTACTGTTACTGAAGCAATAATTATATCGTGCAAGCTTCTCGTTTACAAATGTCATGGAGCATTTATCATATCAAACACATACGCGCGCGCGCGCACGCACGCACACAAGCACACTCACACACATACATACATACATACATACATACATACATACATACATACATACATACATACATACATACATACATACATACATACATACATACATGCACCTGTCCAAAATCCAATTTTAGCGGATAGACGTTAAAACGAACACACACACACACACACACACACCCCACACACAACACACACACAAAACACACACACACACACACACACACACCTGTGCGTACATGCAAAAATCGTTATCATCATTTGTCTGTTTTTCCAGCGCCA
>CM054149.1:60605565-60630565 GCA_028751875.1 Rapana venosa | reverse complement strand
GCTCTGACCACTGAGCTATCCCGTCCCCGAAGATAACTTAAGCACGAAACAATTCCTGTAATTCAGGTCAGTGATGGGCGGGTTTCAGAAACACGAGCATAGCCAGCATACATCCCCGAAGTCAGAATGTCTCTGAGCTGTGGGTGAGGAAGGAAAAGGAAACATAACTACGAGGTTTTCAGAGCAGTCTGCGGCTTGTCTGGTGATGTTTCACACTTCTTCGTCTCTAGGGGACAGCACAGCTCAGTGGTCAGAGCACTGACTTTCCCCAAGCTAATGTAATGCAGCATTGAGCGTGGTTACCAAGTGGACTGCTGACCGTTTGCGCGCCATGGCTTCAGTACAGTTCCCCCAGTTCACCCAGCTGTAAATGGGTACCTGCACTCTTTAGGGTCAGGGAAGGTAAAGCAGCGATGGAGAGGAGATGGGCGCCGCCCTCAGTATGCTGGCCCCTAGAGAAGCTGAGGTCTCTGACACCTTGCTCCCCTACGACCGCATAGGTTATGAGACACGTTTACTTTTTACTTTTAGTCCAAAACGGTGCCAAGAATTCCAGTATTACATCGCTTTATGGCACAACAATGGGGGAAATACGATGATAGGGGTCTAGAAAATCGTCATGGTTTAGAAATAGTAGGCGTTCTGTCTGAATCTCAGAGGTCCCCAGCATGTTTTTATAATTATAGTGTTGGTTTTTACGTTCTCTCAGGTCCACCCCTTATCATCAGTATTGCCATTGTTTTTCCTAGCTTTCAGTGCTGCAGGCGTCTTTGCTTTTGCACGACTCACCCTGGCTGATGTTATACATACACTTCCTGGAATAACTCATGCACTCTAGCGTCTAGATTCAACTTAAACAACCCGGAGAACCTTCGTGTAAAACCACTCCATTATCTATAGATTGACTTCTACTGAAAGGAGAGAGAGTGAGAGAGGAAACACTGAACACTGACAGTAATTGATTGCCATTAACAATACAGTCTTTTTGGCAAGGAGCACAGTATGAACACAATTTAAACAATATGCTTTTTGCAACAAGGAAATAATGAAAACTAAAAGAGGAAAAGGAATCTCCAATAACTACACTCAACCGAATGCATTAATTGTTATCATGCATTAATTATTATCACAAGCTTGCACACACACACACACACATACACACACACACACACACACACACACACCAGTGTCATGTTCCCCGCAAATCAACAACAGTGTGGGACAAATCGACCACCCGACCCTCACATTCAAATAAGGCAATTTAGCCAACGGAGCTGGTATTCCACAAATATGGAAAACAAAATACTGTTACATTGAAAAGGTATATCAGTTGACTGCAGTCTTCTTTTTTCTGCTGTCCTAAGTAAGGGAGATAAATTTTGCAAGTGATTTTAGAAATTCTTCATCTTCGATCAAGAGAATGCTAATTACATCTCTAATTCTTGAGATTTCTTCATTAAATATGAGTCATTTCTGACGGATTTCATCGTACGAATTACAATCAAACAAAAAATGCATTTCATCTAGAAACAGAGAAACAGAACTGGGCATTTTTTGTTAAGCAATTACTAACAACGCATGGATTTGGTAATGTGTGGATGTGCCGGGGAGTTGGATTTGAGCAAGGATTTTTGTGGGAATTTAACGACAGAATGATAGCTTCCTACAAACAAGACTGGCATGCTTGCATACAAGAATTAGAAAAGTATAACTGGTACTGTTCCTTGAACAGTGTTTTTACAAACAGAAAAGTATGTTACAGTCGTAACACAGAAATGGCATAGGAGTAATCTTGTCTGATTCAGATTAAGAACTTTAGGCCTAAATGCCTGAAAAACATGGTTTTCCACTGAGTGAGAGCGTGAGAGAATGAGTGATACAGACAGACAAACCAATAGACAGACAGAGACAGAGACAGAGACAGTCAGACTGACAGACAGAAAAGGGTGGGAGTGGGGTGAAAAGGGAAGGAAAGTGACGGTGAAACAGGGAGGGGAGGGAGGGGGGGCAACGAACACTGACATCACGATTGAGAAGTTAATGAAGATGGGTAGAGGAAAGGGGGGGGGGGGAGGTGATAGCGGTGGACCTCATTCAGCTACACTACTTCCCTGAAGACAGCAGAGAGAAAGCTGATCGACAGACAAGCACCCTGGCCACACTTCTCATCTGATGGACGGCGGGGGATGGAAGCCAAGCAAGGCCGAAAACCAAACCCACAATAACCCCGATGTCGGAATGCAGCTACCTTAATGGTAGGTTAAACAAAATCGCATATGCAAAATCTCACCATTGATAAACCTCGGAACTCTATCTGAGGAAAAGAAAAGAGAACCGCCCCCCAAAGAAATAACCCAGAAGCATTGATAAACCTCGGAACTCTATCTGAGGAAAAGAAAAGAGAACCGGCCCCAAAGAAAAAAAACCCAGAACCCCCTCCACCCACCCCCCCCCCCCCCCCCCCCCCCCATCCTCAGTACTTCTCTCTTCATATAAGTAATAATCTAGCACACGTCGAAGTCAGATTCGCTGGGCCTGACTTGTCAGGCGCTTAACGGCAGCGCAACCCATTTTCGCTTATAAAACACACAACAATAGTTGCTGTCTGAGCGTGCGACGACGACGACAACGACGAAGAAGAAGTAATCTAGCCTTTACACCCAACTCAAAACTTGCGTTGGTGGCAACAATTCAGCCCGCCTACCATAGCTAGTCTGACTAACTGTTTATCCATTACAAAAACAACACGAGATCGATGTACGATAGCAGGGAACTGGACAGTACCATCGGCAGCATCCAAGCAACCGAGTCAGCCTGGCTTTGGCAGAGTCTATGTGCTGATTGCAGACAGATGTTCACACCCTCCCTGTCTGCGCCAGTCCCTCTCCTCATTATTTCTTGTTCTGTGTCAACACTGACTTCATTACCAGCCACTAACACAACGCCGCTAATATTGACAGCCAACACTGTTGTCATTGCAGCTGTTACCGCGTTACCGCCATTACCATAGGCACCACCAGTACCAATACCAGCACCACGCAGAGACAGATTGTATTGTAGATTGTATACCACTGTAAGCCACGGCAGATTTCTCTACCTGAAATTCGGTCTACTCTCCCTGGGGAGAGAGTACGTAGCCACAAGAGCAGCGCCACCCATCATTCCTTTTCTTCTTTTCCTTGTCTGCAACTGTTTTTGTTTCCTTATTAGAGTGGCTCTTTTCTACAGAATTTTGCCAGGGGCAACTTTCTTGTTGTCGTGGGTTCTTTTAAGTGCACTAAATGTGTGTTGCACACGAGGCCTGGGTTTATCGTTTCATGCTGATGACCAAGGCCAAGTATCTAAGCAAGTGTGACGTCCAATTTCTGGTTACAGTCACATCTGTTATAACAAAGTCGATAGTTGAGTTATCTCCGGTAGCTTCCTTAATTAATCAACACCAGGAGGGACATGCAGGTCTGCTTTTGGCAGGGAACCTGGGGTCAGCCCTATCCTCCGCCTACATCAGCTTTGCCATCTTACGTGTCTGGGGTCAAATCAAAGGTCAGGAAAGGGGCGAGGGTGAAGAGGATAACAGGAAGACAGGGGGCTCAAGGCAGGCAGAGGAAGAAATGGGAATGCAGTATCTGAATACCGTTCCAACTGCTATCAGCGAGGGATGTCTGATTCTGCACACGCCTGGCATCACCCATCAACCGCCCACCACCACCCCTATCCCCACCCTCACTTACTGAGGACAATTACAGCTGGCACAAAGCCAAACGCTCACTCTTTATTCATGACATCTTGACGGTCCTGGTTCAAGCTCAGGGTCGAGCCACCATCGACACACCAATCCAAGACATTCACAAGACTGCATACACATGGGGACTGGCCAGAAATAAAAGAACACAAGAATAAGGTCCTTCGGATGAGGCTTTAAACCGAGGTCCCGTGTGTGGAGTGCATCTTGCGCACACGTTAAAACCTATCCTACCTTTTTGAAGAGTAGGTCATGTGCGCCAGTCGGAACGGGTGACACATTTACAACCTGCATGCACACGGTGACTAGATGTAAAGAAAACAACCCGCACGCGTGTGATTATTCCATCATCCGCGAAATAAAAGAATTAAATAAAAAATAAAAAGGTGCTTTCTCAAACATATTGTCGAGGCCTTTCCATCCTGATTGATACTGTTGTTCTTGGTCTTGTTATGAATCTGAATCATGAAACCATTAATTCGAAAATGAAAGATATTGTCGAGAAATTAGCCATGACATGAAACCAGCCAGTTCTCAGCACGTTTCCCCCCAAATCATTAGATAATCATAATTGATAAATGTGTCTGTCACCTCTATCAAGAAATGAAAAAGGTGGCGTGAATCCATTGTGCGTCTAAACGACCTTAATGTAGTAAATAGACACCTAAATAACGGGGATACGAAATGGTCCCCAAAACAAACGGAGGCATTAGCAGCAGCAGCAGCATTAGCATTAGCAGCAGTAGCAGCATTAGCATTAGCAGCAGTAGCAGCATTAGCATTAGCAGCAGTAGCAACAATAGCAGCGGCAGTAGTAGCAGAATTAGCATTCGCAGCAGCAGCAGCAATAGCAGCAGCAGTAGCAGCAGAATTAGCATTCGCAGCAGCAGCATTAGCAGCAGCAGTAGTAGCAGCAGCAATAGCAACAGCAGCATTAGCAGCAGCAAAAACAGCAGCAGCAATAGCAGCAGCAGCATTAGCAGCAGCAAAAACAGCAGCAGCATTAGAAGCAGCAGTAGCAGCAGCAGCATTAGCAGCAGCAACAGCATCAGCAGCAGCAGCATTAGTAGCAGCAGCATTAGCAGCAGCATTAGCAGCAGCAGTAGCAGCAGCAGCATTAGCAGCAGCAACAGCATCAGCAGCAGCAGCATTACCAGCAGCAGCAGCAACATGAACAGCGTCAACATCAGAGCCAGAGAAGCAATGACTAAGCTGATTACAGAGGGATTTTCAGGCTATCCCCGCACCGTGCCAACTGTCCTCATTATCTCTTTCAGCAGCCATATCGATTTCATAGCCGCTTATGCCGCCGCCACATCATCATCGTCATCACAGACACCCACCTCCCCCCTCCCCTCCTCCCCTCCCCCCATCACTTTTGACCACCACTTTCAATACCACCATCACCATCACCAGTGATGTGATGGCAGTAAGGAATGGAGACAGACAGTGTTCAGCCTGGAAAGGAGAGGCCCAACGATTGCAGTTTGTGCATTAGTGTTCAGAAACGTCTGTGAGGCCTCAGTGTAGAACCTTTTTTTTCTTCTCGTTCCTCGGCTAGAGCTCCGAGGTTCACTAATGGTCAGATTTTTCTCTCTGCGACCGTCCCCCACCCATATAGGTAGCCACATTCCGACTTCGGGGATGGTGCCTAAAAACACGACATCTGTGTGCGTGTGTTTTTGAAACTTTGTCATCCGTTCCTATGAGCACAAAATGACCTCCTCTTTCGAAAGGTGGAACGGGTTTTTAAAGTGTCCGCAAGATGTTCTGCGTTCTTTCGCACACGGGGCCTCGGTTTATCTCATCCGAAGGACTTTGACATTCAGTTCGATTTTCCTGTCCAACTAGGAAGAAAAGACAAGGCTGGAATCGAGCCCATAACCTCGCGGTTTACTTAGAGTATAATGATTTCGGGGGTCGACCAATAATACGTCATCCTCTTTGGGCATGTTTTTAGCATAGCTATCATCATGATTAGCATAAGCAGGAAACTGGCTGCAACATCTTCAGTGGTGCCCCAACGGTCTGTTAGACTGCGGGGTTGATGAAGGTGAAGGTGATGATAGCTCCTGCTTTATGCTTATTGATTTATTGATGTTTGATTGATTGATTTATCTATTTATACATTTCTCTATTTATTCTCTTATTTCGAAGATAATGGAATGACCACTCAAGTGTTGATGTTTTTTTTTCTTTACATATAGTCCCCGTGTGTATGCAATTTTGTCAATTTTGTCATCCGTTCCCACCGACACACAATGGCTGACTCTTTCGAAAAGCGGAACGGGTTTTAACGTGTGCGCAAGATGTTCTGCGTCCGTTTGAACACGGGACCTCCGTTTATAGTCTCATCCGAAGGACTTTGTGGGGTGGGGAGTGGGGGAGTGGAGTCAGAACTGATGTTAACTCCAGAGAAAAATATCCTCTAGAACGAGAGTCGAACCCGGGTCATCAAATCACGAGGGCATCACTCTAACCACCAGGCTATCCTGTCCCCCACGTACACATACAATCAGCCCGTGTGTATGTCCAAACACTTCACAGTGATCTAACTCTACGTTTTCTATCTAGCTGACAGCGTGAATCCCAACAGATCTGAACGCGCTGATTATCAGGGTAAGCCTGCACTACCCAAGCCAGGAGAAACTGTACTTGTACACAGACTGAAGCTAACTTCAGACTCCGGGCTGTCCTACCTGAACAAAGCACGTCGCCACAAGACCAGCGTCACCCATTATTTATTTTTTTAAAAACTTTTTTCTATCTGCATGTGTATTTCTTTCCCCATCAGGACGCCTTTCATTTCTTACAGAATTTCGCCAAGAACAACTCTCTTAATGCTTTTCACGCGCTAAGTGCATGTTTACACATGGGACTTCAGTTTATCGTCTCATTCGAAAGACTAGCATCCAGACCACCACTCACGGTTCTGGTGGATGAAGAAAAAGCTTCGATCAGAAACGAGAATCGAACCCGCAATATTCGCTTTCTTTTTTTTTCTCTTTTTAAAAAAATCTCTTATTTCGTGGATAATGGTACGTTACCTCTAGACCCCCGATGGGTGTGAAGGGACTGAGAGAGAGAGAGGGAGTGACACAGAGAGAGACAGACAGACAGAGAGACACAGAGAGAGAGACAGAGAGAGACAGACAGAGAGAGACAGAGAGAGAGACAGAGAGAGAGACAGAGACACAGACAGACACAGAGAGAGAGAGACAGAGAGAGAGGGAGAGAGAGAGAGAGAGAGAGAGAGAGAGAGAGAGAGAGAGAGAGAGAAGAGAGAGAGAGAGAGAGAGAGAGAGAGAGAATAGGTGAACAGAAGAGGAGAAGGAATTAAGTATGGGTGAACAGAAGAGGAGAAGGAATTAAGTATGGGTGAACAGAAGGAGAGAAGGAATTAAGTATGGGTGAACAGAAAGAGAGAAGGAATTAAGTATGGGTGAACAGAAGGAGAGAAGGAATTAAGTATGGGTGAACAGAAGGGGAGAAGGAATTAAGTATGGGTGAACAGAAGGAGAGAAGGCATTAAGTATGGGTGAACAGAAGGAGAGAAGGGTCAAGAAGAAAAGAAGATGAAGGAACAGGGTAATGGCAGACTTCTCCCAAGGGGTAGGTAGTCTGAGCACTGGTGGAAATGTGGAGTCTAAGTGAGCTCGTTCTTCTTCTCTGAGACTGACTGATGGAGCCGACATAAAAAAACAACCCAAGAACAAGAAGAAGGATACATGCAATAACAGCAACGTGAATAGGCATAGTAACACAACACAACAAACACAACACAACTCAACAACCAGCATTTTTCTGTAGCAACAACAGCAGCGATGAAGACCAGATAACGTAGAACTAACAATAGTAAGAGCAGCAGCAACAACAACACCAATAGTAACAACATAGATAAAGGTCAAAATCAGATCACCGACAGAAACGACATAATCATGACCAAATCAGAAAAAAATGAGCATTAAAGAATTTCGTGTTCACCGGAGTCTTACCCCCGTGGGGAATGCCGGGATTGGGAGGGCGGGGGGGGGGGGGGGGGGGGGGGGAGGGGTGTCTTTAACGTTCTTGTTGCCGCCCATGTGTTATTTGTTGTGCGCTAAAAGCGTATTGCATACGGGACATCGGTTTACCATCCTGTCCGAAAGACTACCACCCAGACCGCCACTCAAAGTCAAGGGTAAAGGGAAAAGTTCGGGTTCAAACAAGGATCGAACTCGCGACAGCTCGCTTTCTAGGAAAACGTTTTAACTTCAAGTCCACCGATGAGTGAGTGAAGCTGTACACCAATTGACGCCATAAAACGCATACATGATTTGTAATTCATACTACTGTGGAATCTAGATAATGGTCGGTTACTCGACAACAGACCTGAAAGCGCTTAATTAATGGCTTTAACACGAATAGCATCATTAGCAGCAAGCAGCAGCAGCAGCAGCAGCAGCAGCAGCCAGCAGCAGCATTATCATCATCACAATCAACAGCAGCGGCAGCAGAAGCAGCAGCTGCAACAACAACAGCAGCAGCAGAATGGCAAGACAGATATCGACAACAATAACGAAGCTGATTACAGAAGGGTTTTCCGACTGTCATGGTTGACCATCTTTTGTAATGATCAATGATTCCATGACCACGACCAAGCTCGCTGTGTTCATCACCAACACTCCCCCCCCCCCTCCCCCCCCACTTCCTCCCTGACAACATCTGCTGCTATTGCTACCACAAACACTACCGTTGGTTTAGATTAAGCAGGGTTTATTAAATTAATAGATACTAATTATGACATTAAGTGGACAACAATCATCAGCGGCATGGCAACAAGAAGCTTAACGCTGATATTGTGCTCAAAAGACAACAATGTTGAAACTGTGAAACAAACTGGTCAACTGTAAGATCAAGTGACTCTTGTCAGCGTTCGATGGGTAACGGAACACAGACATACCCAGCATGCAACCTGCTCTTTCTTTTTAATTCTTTTATTTCGAGAGTAATGGAATAATCGCTCAAGTGCTTCTTTTACATCCAATCCCCTTGTGTATGCCGTTTTGTAGATTTTGTCATCCGTTCTCACCGGCACATGATGGTCTACTCTTCCGAAAAGCGGAACAGGTTTTAACGTGTGCGCAAAATGTTCTGCGTGCGTTCGCACACATGATCTCGGTTTATAGTCTTATCCGAAGGACTTTTGGGGGAGTCGAGTCGGCACTGATGTTAACTCCAGAGGAAAAGTCTTCGAATGAGAATCGAACCCGAGTCAGCAGATCACGAGCATAACGCTCAATGCTCTAACCACCAGGCTATCCTCTGTGTATGTGTGTGTGTGTGTGTGTGTGTGTGCGTGTGTGCGCGCGCGCGCGCGCACATACACAAACACACACTCACGCACGCAAATCTGAATCTGAGTCCGTACATACTCGACAAGCATTCTCCACACAAGTAACAGGTTTTATAATTCACAATAGTTTTGTTTTAAATTCCCAATTGTTTTTATAATTATAACCTGTCACGTTGTATGGAGAACGCTTTGTTGAGTATTGTCAGCATTCAGATTCAGATTCGGATTCGGATTCCTCATATTCTGAGGCAGCATAGTAATAATATCCCCATTCCGATGACCAAGAGACACAGTCACACGGCAAGCAAGATTGACGTCCAATTTCCTCTGATACCCACGGACCCTGTGGAACAAACTTCGTGGCCAGGTCATCTTCAGGTCATCTTCAGGTCATCTTCAATGGCTCTCCCAGTCGTTGCAGAGGGATGGACTTTCAGCCCCAGAGACAGACAGCCCAGTTCAAGTCAACCCTCTTCCTTCGCTTAGTAGGCCTACCCCCATCACTTGTGTTGTCCTTCTCCTCCTCCTCCTCCACCACCTCTGTCTTTGATGATGGGAGCAGAGGTTGTAGGATAGACAGGCAGAGAGAGACACAGAGATAGAGAGAGAGAGAGAGAGAGAGAGAGAGAGAGAGAGAGAGAGAGAGAGAGAGAGAGAGAGAGAGAGGGGAGAGAGAGAGAGAGAGAGAGAGGGAGAGAGAGAGAGAGAGAGGGAGAGAGAGAGAGAGGGAGGAGAGAGAGAGAGGAGAGAGAGAGAGAGAGAGAGAGAGAGAGAGAAGGAGGAGAGGAGAGAGAGAGGAGAACAAAGAGAGAGCATGGATGGAGAGTTCTGAAGGAATATTATTGAGAAACGGCGAAGCAGTTCCAAAGGAAAGAGGAGAGAGGATAGGGTAGGGGGGGATTTGACAAGAGGGTGTGTGTGTGTGGGGGGGGGGGGGGTTGTAGGGGAGGTAGGTAAAGAAGTAAGTCAAGTCAAGTCAAAATTTTATTCAGATGGTACATTGAGAAGCAATGCATGCTTTTTAATAAGCCATCATCTAAGACAAATTTCGTAATGATTAAACTAAGACATTACATTATTGCATCATTTACCGTTAAATTAAACCAGTAAGAAGGGTGGAGGGAGGGTGAAAAGTGATGGAGAGGAGGGGAGAAAGGTAAAGGGTAGAGGAAGTGGGAGAGGGAGGAGGAGGGAGGGGAGGGAAGGTAAATTGTTGTGTGTGTGTGTGTGAGGGAGGGGGGGGAAGGGGGGTAGAGAAGGAAAAAGGAGGGAACGTAAGGGAGGAAGGTATATGTGGAGGGAGGGACAAAGGAGGGAGGTAGGGGAAGGTAAAGGGTGGAGGAAGGGAGGGAGGGAGGGGGAAGGAGGGAGAGGAGAGAGGAAGGTATAGTGTGTGTGTGGGGGGGGGGGGTGGAGTGGGGGAGACAAAGGAGGGGATGATAGGGGAGGCAGACGAGAAGGAGTAGAAAAATTAGGATGGGGAAGACAGCACTTGAGTTTAAAACCTAGAGTGGGTCTTTTTTGTGAAGCCGTTTCCTCCCAGAATTTGGAATCACAGCGTACTGCTTTGGCGGATACATGGTAAGATTACGCGAGTTACAGTGTATTGTCGATTCAAGAAAAATCGCTCTAATAATTATGAAATTCTGTGGTTTTGTTTGAGCACAAAAATTCTTGTCTATGGTTGCATTGCATAATTATGTCTAAAGATTTCTGGGGCTGTAACACACTGTTCACGATTTTGCTTCGATTGCATTGTATTTTCTTTTCGTTTTGGCTACAAAACCAATGAGGGAAGAAGTGGAAGAAGCCATCCGCAGTTTACCAGTAGGAAAGTCTCCAGGAGCAGACAACATACCAGCAGAGCTGCTCAAGCATGGTGGCGAAACAGTCATCACACATGTTACAGCTATCTGTCAGAAGATTTGGGAGACAAAACAGTGGCCAACAGAATGGACACAATCACTCATCATACCCCTGCCCAAGAAGGGGAAATTACGCCAATGCCAAAACTATAGAACAATCAGCCTCATCAGCCACGCCAGCAAGATCATGCTCAAAGTTATTTTGAATCGACTCAAGAAGGAGGCAGAAGAACACCTTGCAGAGGAGCAAGCTGGGTTCAGGGCAGGCAGGAGCACAATCGAACAGATTTTTAACTGCCACATCCTGATGGAAAACATCTTCAACATCAGAGAGACCTGTTCCACAACTTCATCGACTTCAAGAAAGCTTTCGACAGAGTATGGCACGAAGGCCTGTGGCAGGTCCTCAGAATGTTTGGCATTGAAGAAGGACTAGTGCAAACCATTCAAGCACTATACAACACCGCAAGCAGTGCAGTCCTTCTGAACAATCAGGTCGGAGACTACTTCAAAACCACAGTTGGGGTCCGACAAGGATGCCTGTTATCTCCAGTCCTGTTTAATATGTTCTTGGAAAACATTATGAGAGAGACCCTCCATTACTTCCACTCTACCATCTCCATTGGCGGCAGACCACTCAACAACTTGCGGTTTGCCGATGACATTGACCTCATGGGCGGAAGTAACACAGAGCTGCAAGATCTTACGACCAGACTTGAGAACAGAGCTGGAGCATATGGGATGGAGGTGAGCTCGGAGAAAAGTAAAGTACTTGTGAACAGCACGCGCAACGCCACTGCTAAAATTTACATGAACAGCCAGCAACTGGAGGAGGTAGACGCTTTTAAATACCTTGGCGCTACACTCACAAAGGACGGGCGATCGACGACAGAAATCAAAGTCAGACTAGCCATGGCAACATCTTCCATGACAAAACTCACCACCATATGGAAAAGTAAAGGGATCAGTTTCCCAATCAAACTAAAGCTCTACAAAGCCCTAATTCAGACTATCCTGCTGTACAGAAGTGAAACCTGGACATTGACTGCTGAAACAGCAAAGCGAATCCAGTCATTTGAAACAAAATGCCATAGAAAACTGCTGGGCATATCCCGGAGAGAACGAAAGACCAATGAATTTGTCAAGAGTCAAATAACACGGCTGGCAGGTCCACAGGAACCTCTTCTCACCATCGTCAAGAAGAAAAGCTGACATGGTTCGGCCACGTCACCCGCCACAACACTCTGCCAAAAACAGTACTGCAGGGAACACTCGAAGGTGGCAGAAAGAGGGGAGGACAGAACAAGTCATGGATGGACAACATCAGATAATGGACCAGGATGAATGACTCGGCACTACTGCGCATAGCCGAGGACCGAGATGGATGGAGGAGGCTTACCACGGCATCGTCTTTCGTGCCTCCTCCACGACCGCCAAGGTCACGGGACTGATGATGATGACAAAACCAATACTTAAAAACACAGAGACAGCGATCAATAATGACAGTTCTTTAATTAAAAACCCAAGTCTTTGACTAAATACAGTTAATTATTTAACAATGATGTGTTGGCATGCATGTTTCTTTTTGGTGTGTGTGTGTGTGGTGTGTGTGTGTGTGGTATGTAGTGTGTGTAGTGTGGTGTGTGTGTATGTGTGTGTGTGTGTGTGTGTGTGTGTGTGTGTATGTAGTGTGTGTAGTGTGGTGTGTGTGTGTGTGTGTGTGTGTGTGTGTGTATGTAGTGTGTGTAGTGTGGTGTGTGTTTGTGTGTATATGTGTGTGTATGTGTGTGATGGATTTTGATTGTCAGTGTGTGTTTATTACTTGTTGACAACATATTTTTTGGTTGATACCTTGGTAAAGTGTTCGCTGTTGATGATAGAGAAGTGAAAGGCGTTTTACTTTTGTAATCCATTATAAGTTGACAGAATAGTTTTGTTGTTTACATGGGTAAAGTGTTTGCTTTTGACGACAGTGAAGTAAAAGGCGCCTTACCTTTGTAATTAATTAGTGTTAACAAAAAATGTTTGTATTACCTTGATTAAATGTTTCGCTGCTGATGATAGTGAAATAAAAGTTGTCTTACCTTTATGATTTATCATACGTTGAGAACAGATTTTTGGGGGTTACCTTGGTAGAGTATTTGGCTGTTAACGACAGTGAAGTAATAGGCGTCTTACCTTTATGAATTTCCGTGTGCTGACAAAAATTAATACTTTTGTTTTACATTGGTCAAGTGTTTTACTGTTGACGATAGTGAAGAAAAAGATGCCTTACCTGCATCATTTCTGATAATATGTTGACAAAGTGTTTTTGTTGTTACCTTGGTAAAGTGTTGACGACAGTGAAGTAAAAGACGTCTTACCTTTGTAATTGGTTAAAACAAAATTTATTAGTTCAGAAACAACATAGCTCTAACACATGAAATGAGCACAACAAGCAATGCTTATAATTATGAGTACTCTAACATCTTTACATATGCAAGAATGGGCTGCAGCTGAACAAATTTGCATCAGATAGATGAACAATAAGAAAAGATCACTGTAATTATTTAAAGATTGTGAAAGTATCAGGGAAAAAACAAGGGATAAACAACGATAACAAAAGGGGGTAGATGTATCATCAGGGCAATGTCAGGCTGCAACACCATGGCAAGACAGGCTGTGACTTGCCTACACCAGAGAACAACAGCGCCATATACAATGATGACATTCAACACAGGAGCTTGCAGCTCGCTCTCTCTCTCCCGTCCATGGACTCTGCATGGACACCTGTCTGCATGTGTGGGCAACATCATGTCTGTGCCTGCACGCAGGCGAGCGCAGGCGCACCCCATTCCCCCCCCCCCCCTCCCCATCTCTCCCTATCTCCCACCCTTTGTAATTCATTGAAGATTTTTTTCGGTATTACCTTGGTAGAGTGTTTCGCTGTTGACGTGGTAAAGTAAAAGGCGTCTTACCTTTGTAATTTATCCTTTCTCGACACTTTTTTTTAAACCTGGGTTAAATGTTCGCTGTTGACGATAGTAAAGTAAAGGTGTCTTACCTTTGTAGTTTATGACATGTATGACACCATATTTGCGTTTTACCTTGGTAAAAAGAACTCGCTGTTGACAATAGTTAAGTAAACGGCAATTACCAGCCGCCATGGCGCAGTGGTTAGTGCCTTGGGTTACACACTGGAAGGTCGCGAGTTCGATTCCCATAAGAGTCATAGGGATTTTTCGGACTCCGGCCGGCTCCTACCCAGAGTGAGTGTGCTGTGGGCTCAGTGGGAAGACTGGGACCACACAGTCGAGCTTCATCCACTTAACGGATGCGAGTTTGAAAGTGTTGCTCAAATTACCTGACCAACACTGCAGGTGTCTGTATCTCTCGGGCCTGGTTGACGCCGGGATATATTATGATAGTAAGCGTAGAGTACAACCCTGTCAAGTAGTCTCAAAGCATATGCACTTCCACAGCAGCATAATTATGTCATCCTCATTGTCATTGATCATCATGCAATTAAAAAAATTGTCTCTGATTCGGTGGTCCCAGTTGCTCTGGTCTCATGGTGACTTCAGATTCGGTTTGCCCATACACTTCTGTGCCTGTGGTGAGTTTGTGTCAAAGCCTTTGGGGTTGGAGGTTCGCGGAGGACGGTCGTTGGAGGGACGTTGTGGTGGTTGCCACCTCGGGTGGGCAACTCACTCAGTCTGGCTCCGCGACTGAGCTAATACTGTCGTTAGTAGGGGCTTAGTAGGTGGTGTCCTGCGTATGTTAGCTCAGAACAGGCACCACTGAACACCACCAAAGTGACCCAGCAGCAGTGCAGGGCCCCTCTGGCTGGTGAACCCACGGCGGCCTGATAGTGATGGGCTCCCTGTGGACTTCCGACTCTGAGGATGAGACATAACAAATCTGGGTATGGCTGTGGCGGGGATATTGGAATGAGCGGCGTGGGAACAGCGGGACGGGGGACGTCACAGAAGATGAGGCAGCAAAAAAAAAAAAGTAAACGGCAATTCGTCATGTCCTGTTGACAAGAAGATTCTGGTGTTACCTTGGTGAAGTGTTCGCTGTTGACGATGGTGAAGGCGAAGTCCAGGCGGCATCTCAGGCCTTGGGAGGGCGTGGTCAGCTTGAGGAAGGCGCCCAGGTGACGGTCACTGCGCACGAAGCTGACGTTCCACTTCTGGTGACCGTACACAAAGTCCTGCAACAAGCGTTTCGTCAGTGTAAGGCTGGGCTGGGTTAGGTTAGGTTGGTTCGGGTGGGCTGGGTTGGGGTAGGGTGCGGTGGGGTGAGGTTGGGTGGCGTGGGTTGTGGTGGGTTGGATTGGATTGCATTGGGTTGGGTTGGTGTTGGGTTGGGTGGGTGGGGTGGGGTGAGGTGGGTGAAGTGGGGTGGGTTAAGTGGGGTGAGGTGGGGTGGGTTGGATTGGGTTGGGTTGGGTTGGGGTGGGTGTGGGGTGAGGTAGGGGGGTGAGGTGGGTTGGGGTGGGGTGGTGGTGGGGTGGGGTAGGGTGGGGTGAGGTGGGGTGGCGTGGGTTGTGGTGGGTTGGGCTGGGTTGGGGTGGGTGGATAGGGTGGGTTGGGTTGGGTTGGATTAGGTTGGGTTGGGGTGGGGTGGGTGGGGTAGGGTGGGGTGAGGTGGGGTGGCGTGGGTTGTGGTGAGGTGGGTTGGATTGGATTGGGTTGGGCTGGGTTGGTGTGGGGTGTGTTGGGATGGGTTTGTGGTGTGCTGTTTTGTATTGCGATGCATTTGATTGTGTTGTGATGCATTTGTTGTGCTGTGTTGCGTTTGAGTTGTGTTGCTTTGTGTTGTGTTGTGATGGGTTGTGTTGTGTTATGCTGTGCTGTCTGTTGTGCAGCGTTGGTTTTGTTGTTGTTCTTTTTTTTTTGATAAAGTGGGTTAAGTTTAGATGGCTTAGGGCAGAGATAGACAGGATTGTGCGGAATTAGGTTAAGTTAGGTAAGGCTGCGTTGGGTGCTGCGTTGTGTACAATTCTGTCTTGTCTACTCTTGTTCTGTAGTCTTGTTTTCCACTGTCCACTTTACTTTATTGTTGTTTAGTCCATTGCAATGATTTGCATAGTGTTGTGTTAGATTGCGTCGTATTGGGACTCGGCTCTTGTCACAACAAAAGCTTGTTAGCGTTTTTCTTTTCATCAACAACGCATTTTACCCATTCAACAAGAGGTTTTCTCCCCCCTTGTTGTTTTAAATGTGTTGCCGCATATCATAGAGCCTGCCCTAACGTGTGCAGTCAGAAGATCGATGAAGTGCCCGCCAGCAGAACTAGCGCCTTCATTACAAATTCCAAGCAGAATTTGAAGCTCTATAAACTAAATTGCTTTCCCTGCTATCACAGCTCCAGCGGGAACAATAAACTTGTCTCCCAACAGACATACACGCAAGCACGCACGCACGCACGCACGCAAGGACGCATTCACACACGACGCAAGCTCGTACGCACGCACGCACATTCACACACACACACACAAACACACACAGTCATGCCCATAATGCTCTGTCTGTCTGTCTGTCTCTGTGTGTCTCTGTCTCTATATATCTGTCTGTCTGTCTCTCTTTCTCTCTCTGTGTCTCTATCTGTCTGTCTGTCTGTCTGTCTGTCGCTCTCTCTCTCTCTCTCTCTCTCTGTTTCTCTTTCTCTGTCTGTGTCCCTGTCTGTCTGTCTGTCTGTCTCTCTCGGTTGCACAGGCTACTATTGTGTCCAGGTTCTGTTAATATTACTTGTAAAAGAGTGCGCCAGTTTCTTTAGTATTAATTTTCTCTAGTAACAAAAAACGTTTAAAAATTAGTCTTTTTTACCTTTTAAGTATTCTGGATATGATGTTAGAGTATTGTGGAAAGCATACAAATCATCTAGCGTAGAAATGTATCATGGTCTCTCCCCTCTCTCTCTCTCTCCCTGTTTCTCCCTCTTTCCCTACCCCCTTTTCTCCCTCCCTCCCTCCCCTCTTTTTCCCACCCTCCCCGCTGTCTCTCTTTCCATCTCCTTCTCTCTCCCTCCTCCACTCTTCTCTGTCTCTTTCTCTGTTTCAAACACACACACACACACACACACACATACTCACACACGCGCGCGCACGCACACACACGCACGCACACACGCACGTACGCACACACATACACTATATCTGTCTGTCTGTCTCTCTCTGTCTGTTTGTCTGTCTCTATCTCTATCTCCCTCTCTCTCCCCCTCTCCCCTATCTCTCTCTCTTTCCCCTCTCCCTCTCTCCCTCCCCCATCTCTTTCGCTGTTTCAATCACACACAAACAACACACACACACACAAACGCACGCACACACAAATACACACAAAGACACACTCACACACTGTTCCGCTTTTCGTAAGAGTAGGCCATTGTGTGCCGGTGGGAGCAGATGACAAAATTTACAAAACCGCATACACACGGGGGCTGGATGGAGTAAAGCACACAAGTGCTTATTCCATTATCCTCGATATAAAAGAATATTTTTTAAAAATCTCTCTCTCTCTCTCCCCTCTCCCTCTCTCCCTCTCCCATCTCTTTCGCTGTTTCAATCACGCACGCACACAGACACACACACACACACCAACACGCGCACACAACACACACACACACACACAGATGGCTTGATGAAAAAAAAGCAAATGCCCTGCTTATTCAATGTACCAGCTGAAAATAAAAGTTTGACTTTGACTTTGACTGTGACACACACACACAAACACAAAACACAACACACACACACAACACAACACACACACACACACACACACACACAACACACACACACACACAAAACACAACACACTCACACACACAAAAAACAAACTACACAACACACACACTCACACACACAAAACACAACACAAACACACACACACACAACACACACAACACTCACACCACACACACACAAAACACAACCACACACACACTCACACACACCAACACACACAAAACACACACACACACAACACAACACACACAACACACACACACACACACACAAACACACTCACAACACACAAACACAAAAACACACACAAACACACACACACTCACAACACATCACACACACACACACAACACAAACACACACTCACACACACAAACACACACACACACACACAAACACACACACACCAAACACACACACACAACACACACAACCACACACACACACACACACACACACACACATCACACACACAACACCACACACACACACACCAACACACACACAAACACACACACACAAACAACACACGCAAACACACACACACACAAACACACACCACATACCCCCCCCCCCCACACACACACACACAAACTCACAACACACACACCTACACACACACACACACACACAAACACACACACATACACCCCCCCCCCCCCCACACACACAAACTCACACACACAAAAACACACACAGACACGCACACAAACGAACACAACCGCCACCACCATCAGACCTCACCTTGGAATAGACATCAGGGGAGAATTCGCGGAGGATTTTGCTGGGCACTATGAAGGTGAAGACTTGAGCATTGAAGCGATCCTGAAGCTTGACGAACCGGCACAGCTTGGCCATTCTGCTGCCCCTGCCTGCACACCACACACACACACACAATGCACACGTGCGCGCACACACACACACACATACACATGCGCGCACACGCACAACACACACATACACACACATACACACACACATGCACAAAACACACACGCACACACACATACACACATACACACGCACATACACACACGCGCACGCACACAAATGCACGCACACACATGCACACACACGCACACACGCACACATTGTTTTCTCTTGTTTAATTTTGTATGGTTTATCACTGATTAAGTTGTTTTTTTATATCAGCATATATATGATCTTTTTTTGTTGAGATAGATGTCTTGATGAAAAAAAAAACAAATGCACTGCTTATCCAATGTACCATCTGAAAATAAAAGTTTAACTTTGACACACAGACAGACACACACAAGCACACACAAACACACACGCACACGCGCGACCTTTGCTCCCGTTAAGCCCCTGAAAAGTTAGGCCGGCCTAGAGCATCCCACTTCAAAAGTGGGGAGAGAAAAATAACATTGTTCATTTACTTTTTTCTAGAGAAAAAACCCCAAGAAGAATGAATCAAGATGGCAGAAAACAGACGAGAAGGAAGAGAAAGGAAGAAAAGCAACAATACAGAAACAAAGAGGGGGATAGAAAAGAAATGAGGAAATTTCTTGCACAGAATTTCCAGAAGGCGAGGATGCTATTTATATTGACAGGCCCCCTGGCAAACCCATGGGGTGGCGTGGGGGATGGAGGGGGGGGGGGGGGGAGAGTGTGTCATAACATTTTATTCGCAGTGGTTAGAACGTTGTCCTCGCGATCTGACGGTCTCGAGTTCGAGCTACCATCATTCAAGGGGATTTTCCTACCTGGAGCTAACACCAGTGCCAACTTCACTGCCGCATGAAAGTCTTTGGATGAGACTATAATAATATAATTATTATAAACCGACGCTCCTTGTGCGAACGCGCAGTCCCTAAATCGGAAATTTCTGCTGGGACTTAAGTTTAATCACAACGACAACAGCAAAACAATGCGAACGCACCGCTGAATATAACATTGCGTATATGTTAAAACTTGTTCCGTTTTTCGGAGAGGGCCATGTTGTGCCGGTGTGAACAGATGACATACATTTACAAAACTGTATATGCACAGAGACTGGGTTTAAAACAAAAATTCACATGAGTGTTTATTTGATTATTTTCGAAAATAAAGAAGTTAAAGAAACCTAAATAGATTGTACGGTATGGTATTGTATTTTATTGTATCGTATCGTATTGTATTGTATTGTTTTGCATTGCATTATTTTGTATTGCATTGCATTCTATTGTAATGCATTGTATTGTTATGCATTGCGTTGCATTATATTGTATTGTATTGTATTACATTGCATATATTGTATTGTATTACATTATATTTATTGCATTATATTGTATTGTATTGCATTATATTGTATTGCATTGCATTATATTGTATTGCATTGTATTACATTGCATTATACTGTATTGTATTACATTATATTTATTGCATTATATTGTATTGTATTGCATTATATTGTATTGTATTGCATTATATGCGTTCCCATAAGGACTGGGCTGCACATTTCATATATATATATATATAATATATATAATATATATATATATATATATATATATATATATATATATTATATATATATATATATATATATATATATATATATAAATATATATAAACTGAAAATCCCCCAGGCATTCCCCACGCGGGGTGATTTTCGCTGAATCCCGCCTATCTGAACAAATTTCCATATGTTCGTCCATGTATCTCACGGCCGATGAAACGCCAATCATGCATGAATGCATGGGCAATGGTCGCCCAACACGCTTCTTTGCACATATACATGCACGCAAGAATGCACAATCACTCACTCACACAGCACACAGAGTGAGAGAGACAGAGACAGAGACAGAGAGCGACAGAGGGAGACAGGGAGAGACAGAACAATGAACAAAGTTTTTTCTTCAGGCCACCAGCCCCTAGAATGGGGTCAAACCAAACATATTAAAACGAAGCCAAAACAAAACATGACATATATGGCAACTGCCAAAACATAGCTAATGCAACATGGGACTATCCAAAAATGAGACCAAATTATCTACTTTAAGCAGTTGTGTACATTAAACAGTTATTCAATATCCATTTTCCAAAATGTCAACGTATTCCTGCCGGACTATTAAAGCATTGAAAAGATAAAAGCTGAGATTGCGAATGGAAGAAACTGAACCATGTTGTAGCAAACTCACGTATGGTTAGTTACTAGAGTCCAAATACTTCTGTCTTAAATCAGTATAAAGAATGCAGCTCTTAAGAAAATGATCCTCATCTTCCAATAAATTTCACAGCTTGCAGATGCGGGTCAATATTTTTCTTAAAAGTTCTTTTGAAAGATGATCCATTAATTGGTACTAAGCCAAGACGAAGTTTTATTAAACAGTCTCTGAAACATTTTATATCTAAGTAGTCACAATATCGTCCACATTCAAAGTTAGCTTTAAACAGTCTTATATGTTTGATGTATGTCTTTGACCATGACAGATCCATTCCACTCTTGTAAATACACATCTTTCATTCTCTGTTTAAATAACGATATAAAAGTTCGTTCGCAATCAACTCCATGATGCAGCCATGCATACCCAAAACCATGATTAAACAGAGTATTCTTAAGAAGCGTTAGAGAGAGACATAGACAGAGAGAGAAAGAGAAAGAGAGAGAGACTCAGAGAGACACAGAGAGAGACAGAGAGACACGGAGAGAGACACAGAGAGAAACAGAGACACAGAGAGACAGAGAGAGACTGAGAGAGACAGAGAGACATAGAGACACAGAGAGAGACAGAAAGAAAGAGGCAGATACAGACAGACAGATAGACAGACAGATAGACAGACATTGATAAAAAGATAGAGAGACAGATACAGATTGAGAGACAGACAGAAAGACATACAGGAGAAAGACAGAGAGAGAAAGAGAAAGAGACAAAGATTGGGAGGGACAAAGACAAAGACAGAGAGATATAGAGACAGAAGGAAACAGAGGGAGAGACAGACAGAGAGATTGACACAGAAACTAGAGACAGAGAAAGCACACACACACACACACCACACACCAACACACACACACACACACACACACACACACACACACACACCAGAATCACAGATACTGAGACAGACAGGCAGGTACACAAGCAAAGCAGAAAGAGACAGACAAAAAAAACCCCACCCAAACAAACAGATATTAAGACGCACAAAAAGACAGAATAAACAGACCAACAACACACACACACACAAACACAGACACAAACACCGAGAACAAACGCACAACAACCAGTGTTAAAATTAAAGAGAAAAAAATCCCCAACTAATTCCTGCAAAAATCAATAGTTAGCACAGACTGATGGTCTTTGATCAGGTTTCTATCTTCCTTCCAACCCTGTCTCACTTATTTCTGCCTTAGTTTATAGCTTTTTGGAAACAGAGCAGGGCATGTTTCAAAAACTGCCTTTTCTTTCTTTCTGTCTGTCTGTCTGTCTCTGTCTCTGCCTCTCTCTCTCAAAGTTTATTGCTGAAGCACTGAAGTTACGACAATTACAGCTAAGTTCCAATTAGTTAAACATTAATTTTGTGGCTAAACTAAAGTAACATTTATATCATGTAAACTCCAGCATTGTGTGACACACCTAAAGAAACATTTATAATTACGCTGTAATCTCCAGCAAGAATATTTATTGAAAATGTTACATACAATTTCATTGGATGGTCTAATATAGCATTCTAGAATGTTCTTTTTATTATTTTAGTTATTGTTTATTGGTTCCTGTTGTTCATCCTTGTCATTACTTTGTGTTCAGTTTGAAACTGAGTTTACGTCACAGCTTAAAGTCGTATCCGTTCATAGAGAGCTCTTTTTTGGTTGCTTTTTTTTCATTATGTTAAATGCATCATGTAATTATTCTTGTATTTATTTGTATTTACAAAAGAAAGTAGTGTGTAACCCCCCTTGTCAATAGGCCACATTGGGCAATGACAATAAATTGGTCAAAGCGTCTCTCTCTCTCTCACTCTGTCTGTCTGTCTGTCTGTCTGTCTGTCTGATCTTGTCATACTGAAAGCTGTGAATGTCTTTGACAGTCAGTTCTTCTTCACCAGATATGTTTCTGGCATTGGCGTCTCCTTTCTATTGCAAACTACAGTCGATTCAGCAATCTTCTTCTGTTTGCATTGCAAATGGAGCGACTGATACAGATCCGGGTTAGGTAGACAGACAGACAGACAGACAGACAGACAGACAGATAGACAGACAGACCAAGGACATAGAAGGAAATACATGGAGATAGACCTGTTTCCGTGCATGCATTTATATGAAAGCCAGTGAGTGCTTTCTCTCTCTACGTGTGCTTCTCTTTCTCTCTGTTTCTGTCTGTCTGTCTGTCTCTGTCTGTCTGTCTGTCTCTGTCTGTCTGTCTGTCTCTAAACTTTCTGTCACACAAACACACACACACTCACACACCGCAAGTATGCCCACACGCCCGCATGCACGCATACAAACACACACATAGACAAAGAGAGAGAGAGATAAAGACAGACAGACAGATATACAGACAAAACAAACAGACAGACACAGACAGAAAGAGATAAAGAGAGACAGACAGACATACAGACAGACAGGGACAAACAATCAGTATCATAGTGAGACAAAGAGACAGAGAAGGAAAGAGAAAAATCAAGAACCTAAAAAAAAGAGACAATACTAGAAAAAATAATCGATTGGCATGGACTGGCATGTGGTTTTGTACCCCTTTCATCTTGTCCCACACAATGTCACCTCTTCTTTTTCCTCTTTCTTCATGGTAATGAGGAACGTGTCTTTGATCTGTTTGAATACAGTAGTCTTTTTTCTTCTTTTCGCACACTACCTAAGTCACCGTGAAGGAATCATGCTTTTGCTATACTTGAGGGGACGGGATAACCTAGTGGTTAGAACATTGCGCTCGCAATCTGACAACCCGGGTTCGAATCCCGTCCAAAGGAATTTTTCCCCCTGGAGTTAACATCAGTGCAGGCTCCACTCTCCCCAAAAGTGCTTCAGGATTAGACTATAAGCCAACGCACGCAGAACATATTGCGCACACGTGAAATCCTGTTCCGCTTTTCGAAAGTGTAAGCTGTTGTGTGCCGGTGGGAACAGATGACAAAATTTTCAAAACCGCATACACACGGGGACTAGATGTAAAAAAAGCTCATGAGTGCTTATTCCATTATCCTCGATATAAAAGAATAAATGAATGAATAAATGAATAAATAAACTCTCTCCTTATTTCTCTATCTCTGCTTCTCTGTCTGTCTCTCTCTGTCTGTCTCCTTTTCGGCCTTTCTGTCTCTGTCTTTGTCTGTCTGTATCTCTCTGTGTCTCTGTCTCTCTCTGATTCTCTATCTCAGTCTTCTCTCTCCCCCCCCACCCCCCACCCCCACACGCACACACACAAACGCACGCACTCACACGCACACTCACACACACACACACTTACACACACGCACACACACACGCACGCACACACACACGCACGCACACACACACGCACGCACAAAACACACACACACACACACTCGGCGGCAGGATGTAAACAAAAGCTCACATGACAGCTGATTCTATTGGCTTCGAAATACAATAATTCAGATAAAAGGATTTAGATAAAAGAATTGAGATTAAAGTACTGAGATATAAAAGCACGCACATGCATATAATGCTGAGACACACACTTACGCAGACAAACACAGGCAGACCGACAAACAGACACACAGACAGAAAGGCAGAAGCATAAACAGACAGCGAGAAATCTCACTCCTCCCTCCTTACCAAAAAAAGCAAAGTTAAAGGCATGGACGTCCATTCCACAAATCAATTGGCAAAGACAGATCCTCTTAGTGTTTCCTTTTAACATGTCCAACACAGCCTCACTCTTTACATGTCAAAACCACGGACCATTCATTGTCTAAAACCACAGATCATTCATTGTCTAAAACCACAGATCATTCATTGTCCACAGGCATAGATCGGTGGATCGGTGGTCTAGAGATTATAACGCCGCCCGTCTAGAAAGCGAAAAGTCCGGGTCGGAAGTGTGCGGTGGTTCGTATCCCGTTTGGGACCGAAACTTTTCCCCCCATCCATCAGACCATGAGTGGTGATCTGGGCGCTAGTCTTTCGGATGAGACGATAAATCGAGGTCCCGTGTGTTACACAAAATTATTCAGCGCACATAAAAGAACCCACGGCAACAAGAGAGTTGTCCCTGGCAAAATTATATAGAAAATACCCACTCTGATAGGGTAACAAATACAGTTGCAGACAAAAAACCCCGGTGGCACTGCTATTGTGGCGACGCGCTCTGCCCGGGGAGAGCAGCCCGAATTTCACGCACAGAAATCTCGTGATT
>CM054149.1:60585565-60600565 GCA_028751875.1 Rapana venosa | reverse complement strand
CAATCTCAACGCAATATGTTACAACATAACAAACATTTTAGTGTAGGCCTTGGCGATTAGCTGACATCAATGACGGACACAGCTTTGCGGCCTGGAACAAGGTTTGTTAGTATAAAAGTAGCATCCTCACCTTTCTGTGCTAGGAATTCCCTCTTTTCTATCCCTCTTTTGTTCCTGATTTGCTTTTTTTCCGGTCTCCTCCTACTTGCCTATGTTTTTGCTATCTGGGTCCATATATATATATATATATAATATATATATATATATATATATATACATATATATATATATATATATATATATATATACATTTATATACATATATATATATATATATTATCAATTTATCCATCCATACAAACATACACACACATACATACATATATACAGACAGACAGACACACACACACACAGACACACAGACAGACAAAAATACACACATACATGCATACATACACACATACACACAGACAGACAAACATACACACAGACATACATACACGTTAATCTTTAAATAAGAATAGAAGGCTAACGTTTTCTACACACACAAAAAATCGATCAACACACTGTTGGTCAGTATATGTGTGTGTGTGTGTGTGTGTGTGTGTGTGTGTGTGTGTGTGTGTGTGTGTGCGTGCGTGTGCGTGTGTGTGTGTGTGTATGTGTATTCAACATGTCCATTACATTCTCACGGTCCTCTGTGCATCTTTGCACCAGTTAACTGAAGGATCTGTCTGCATCAGACAGCAGAGAAAGAGCGAGAGTGGCCTAGCCTTTTGGCTCCACGCAGCACAGCACCAACAAGCTGTGTGGTAGAGCTTCAAGCACTGCACTGATTGTTGTTGTGTCTTGGGGTTTTCTTGAGGTTCTTTTAATATTTGGATTGTTGTCAACCTGATTTACAGGATTCTTTTTTTTTTGAAGAACTTACAGAAGAAATGGGACAGGAAGACAGACAGATAGACAGAAAGATAGACAGATAGACAGACAGACAAACAAATATACACAATCATGTGCATACACGCACACACACGTGCGCACAGGCACGCATATACACACATACGTGCGCACACACACGCATACACACACGTGCGCACACGCACAACTACACACACAAGCTTACACACACACACGCACACTTCTCTCTCTCTCTCTCTCTCTCTCTCTCTCTCTCTCTCTCTCTCTCTATATATATATATTATATATATATATATATATATATATATATATATATATATATATATATATATATATATATATATATATAGAGAGAGAGAGAGAGAGAGAGAGAGAGAGAGAGAGACAGACAGACAGACAGACAGACAGACAACCAGGCAGACAGACAGACAGACACAGACACACAGACAGAAAGTATAATAGAAGAAGAGGACAGCTGTATAAATTCAACTCGTCATTGAGGCTTACGTCTTGTTGGTTCTTTCCCCCTAACCTGTCTACTCCATTCTCACTTCCCTGGGTTCTTACGGGAAATGGGGGTGTGGGGAATATCATAGCCACAACAAGACATTATTTACTGTACACTTTGTCAACTCTGTTCTTGTGGGTTCATTCGGCAAGCTGTAAGGGTGGATCGGTGGTCTAGAGGTCAACCCACCCGCTTAGAACGCTGAAAGTCCGGATTCGAAGTGTGTAGTGGTTTTATACCCGTTTGTGCCCTAAACTTTATTCATTCATTCATTCAGTCAGTCAGTCAGTCAGTCATACTACTTTATGTCACGGCAGATTTCTCTGCATGAAATTCTGGCTACTCTCCCCAAGGGAGAGCGCCATCCATTATATTATTTTTTTCTTTTTCTGTCTGCATAAGTATTTGGTTTCCTACCACAGTGGCTTTTATTTTCCGACATAATTTTGCCATGGACAAACTCTCTTGTAACAATGGGTTCTTTTACGCGCACTAAATGAGTATTCCGCACGGCACCTCAGTTTATCGTCTCATGCGAAAGACTAGCATCCAGACCATCGCTCACGGTCTAGTGGATGGGGTAAAAGTTTCGGGCACAAACGGGGATCGAACCACCACACACTCGAAACCCGGACTTTTCGCTTTCTAGGCAAGTGCTAAGTTACCTCTAGACCACCGATCTGTTCTTACCTGTTCACACGGCAAGCTGTGAGGGTGGATCAGTGGTCTAGTGGTAAAGCACCTTCCTAGAAACTGTCAAATCCTGGTTCCAAGTATGTAGTGATTCAATACCCCGTTTGTGCCCTCCCCCCTCCCCCCCTCCTACCCCTCCCCTCCCCCCCTCCTACCCCCCCCCCCACCCCACCCCCCCCCCCGTCCCCATCCACAAGACCTTGAGTGGAGATCTTGGTTGCTAGTTTTACGCGTGAGATATTACTGTGTCTCTTTTTACTACTGTGTTATGATATTTTTTCCCCGTTATATTTAATGTTTACGTGTTTACTGTCTTTTTATGTATAGCTTCTAACCCGCATAAATTTATCTGCCTCTGAGATAATAAAGCGATTAAATTGAATTGAATCAAACCCAGGTCCCAAAATCAGGACATATTTACTGCACTTAAAAGAACCCACAGTATCAAAATAGTTGTCCCGGCAATTTTATTTTTGTAGTAGAAAAAAACCCACACCCAACAACGCTCTGATAGTCGAGCCAATACACATGCACACAGAAAGATCAAAGAAAAAAAGACCAGGGTGGCGCTAGTCTTGTGGCGGCATACTCTCCGGGGCGAGATCTGCCTGAACTTCACACACAGAAAGCTGCTGTGACAGACAGGTGTACACAATGCCATCATTTGCTTTGCGGATTTCCCCCTTGATCTTTTCTTCACAAGCTTGCGTCTCTTCCCATTACATGCCCAGTGACAAACGGAACTGTACAATAATGTATAAGGTAACATACACACATGTGCATGCACGCTCTCTCTCTCTCTCTCCTCTCTCTCTCTCTCCTCTCCTCTCTCTCTCTCTCTCTCTCTCTCTCTCTCTCTCTCTCTCTCCTTACTTAAGCAAGCAAGCAAGCAAGCAAGCAAGCGCACACACACACACATACACACACACACACACACATACGCATGCAGACACACATGCACACACGCACGCACACTCTCTCACACAAACACACATATGCACACACACACTCACTCTCTCTCTCTCTCTCGCTCGCTCTCGGGGACTGGATGTAAAAAAGCACATAATTGCTTATTCCACTCTATCTATCTATCTGTCCCATAGTCTGACGACCGTGGGGGCACCCTCAAAGACTCAACAACCAGTTCCCTCCATTCCTCTCTCTGTTCTGCCTTTCTCAGGGTTTTGTTGAGTTCTAGGCCTGTCCATTCGCTGATGTTATCCTCCCAGCTCTTCCTTGGTCTGCCTCTTCTTCTTCCTCCTTGGACAGTGCCTTGTAAAACTGTCTTTGCAAGTCCTTTGGATCCTGTGATATGCCCATACCATTTAAGTTTACGCTTTTTCACGATCGTTAGAAGGCTCTCATAGGGTCCGATGATTTGCTGGATTCTGTTATGCACGCTTTCGTTGCTTATGTGGTCTTTGTAGGAGATGCCAAGGAGTCTCCGAAAGCATCTCATCTCCACCGCCTGTACTCTTCTCTCCAAATCTGCAGTCAGGGTTCATGATTCACAGGCATACAGAAATATCCTCGAAAAAACAAAAGCATAAATAGATAAAAATACACACACACACACACTCTCTCTTGACAAAGTCCGTCGGATGAGACTATAAAGCGAGACCACGTGTGTGAACACACGCAGAACATCTTGCGTACACGTTAAATCCTGTTTTGCTATTTGAAAGAGTAGGCCATTGTGTGTCGGTGGGAACAGATGACAGAACTTGCAAAACCGCATACACACGGGAACTGGAAGTTTAAAAAAAAGCGCACGAGTGCTTATTCCATTATCCTCGATGTCAAAAGAATAAATAAACAAAAAATCACACACACACTCTCTCTCTGTCTCTCTTTCTCTCACACACACATACTCATTCACTCACTCACTCACTCTCTTACACACACACCACACACACACACACGCACACACACACAGACACGCACACACGCACAGACACGCACACACGCACACACAAACACACACATCCACACACAAAGAGGTTATTAGCATTATTACACCATTATGCAGTAAACCAGAAATAGAGCAACCTGTTTTTGAGTTTTGTTTTGGTTTTGGTTGTTAATCCCAAACAGAATTGTAGCTATCAACCAACCGACATTGAAACCACACGCTTTGAGGAGCGAACAGAAAAATCCACTATGTTCAAGTTGTTCTGTTGTATACGCTTCATTTATTTTGAAGTGAACTGAAGTGAAGAGAGAGAGAGAAAGAGAGAGAGAGAGAGAGAGAGAGAGAGAGAGAGAGAGAGAGAGAGAGAGAGAGAGAGACAGACAGGCAGACAGACAGGCAGACAGACCGACCGACAGACAGACAGACTGACAGACAGACAGAGAGAAAGAGAAAGAAAGAGAGAGAAAGAGAGAGAGTGAGAGAGAGAGAGAGAGACAAAGAGAGAGAGAGAGAGAGAGAGAGAGAGAGAGAGAGACAGAGACAGAGAGACAGACAGACAGAGAGACAGAGAGTTTGAAAAAAAAATCTTATTTTTCAAAGGTAATGGATTAAACATTACGTCATACTTTTTATATCCAGCCCTCGAAAAAAAATGAGAGAGAGAGGGGGAGGGAGAAAGAAATGGGGAGAGGGAGAAGAGAGAGAGAGAGAGAGAGAGAGAGAGAAGAGAGAGAGAGAGAGAGAGAGAGAGAGAGAAGAGAGAGAGAGAGAGAGAGAGAGAGAGAGAGAGAGAGAGAGAGAGAGAGAAAGAGAGACAGAGAGACAGAGAGTTTGAAAAAAAAATCTTATTTTTCAAAGGGTAATAGATTAAACATTACGTCATGCTTTTATATCCAGCCCTCGAAAAAAAATGAGAGAGGGAGGGGGGAGGGAGAAAGAGAGGGAGAGAGAAGAGAGAGAGAGAGAGAGAGGAGAGAGAGAGAGAGAGAGAGAGAGGAGAGAGAGAGAGAGAGAGAGAGAGAGAGAGAGAGAGAGAGAGAGAGAGAGAGAGAGAGAGAGAGAGAGAGAGAGAGAGAGAAGAGAAAGAAGAGAAGAGAGAAAAGAGAGGAGAGAGAGTTATAAAAAAATCTTATTTTTCAGGGGTAATAGATTGAACATTACATCATGCTTTAACATCCAGCCCTCGAAAAAATATGAGAGAGAGAGAGAGAGAGGGGGGGGGGGAGAAAGAAAGAGAGAGAGACAAATGACACAATTGACACAATTTTATTGCTATTTAGCGATCAAGCCATATAGGGCTGCGGCGCGGTAACAACGATATCGAACGCGACGCGATTACAATGACATGGAAACCATGGCAGTGGTGGTATGTACATCAAGATTCGATACATTATTGTCTGTGTCTCAAGTGTCTCAATTTTCAAACCAGCCTTTCCTTTTCCAGTCTACAGCCAGCGAAGTCAGCCCATGTAAGACCGGATCAGGTCCGAAGTGATGTAACTCCTGCTCAGCACTCGCCACCACTGTCTCTGTGTGTTGTGTGTTAGTACACTGTTTCCCTTTACGAAGTCTGGCAAGCCTGACACGTTCTTCTGGCAACATGTTTTTCTCTTCTTGCTTGATGTACCAGAACACACACTTAGATTCCTCGCCAGGATCTCCATTCCAAGAGTGAAAGAGAGAGAGAGAGAGAGAGAGAGAGAGGAGAGAGAGAGAGAGAGAGAGAGAGAGAGAGAGAGAGAAGAGTTTGAAAAAAATCGTATTTTTCAGAGGGTGATAGATTGATCATTACGTCATGCCTTTTACATCCAGCCCTCGAAAAATCATGAGAGAGAGACAGAGACAGAGAGAGATAGAGACAGAAAGAGCAAACAATTTTTAAACAAACTTTATTTTACAGAGGGCAATAGATTAAGCATTATATGCTTCTTTCTTCTTCTTTTTTTTTTTTTTTTACAAATAGCCCTCGAAAAAAATGAGAGACAGACAGGCAAACAGGCAGGCAGGCATACAGACACAAGAGAGAGAGGGAGTGGGAGGGATGGAGAGAAAGAGAGAGAGAGAGAGAGAGAGAGAGAAGAGAGAGAGAGAGACAGAAGAGAGAGAGAGGAGAGAGAGGGACAGATAGACAGATAGACAGATAGACAGACAGACAGACTGTAATGGATTGACAGTTTGACACTGAAACTAACTCAGAGCAACCCTAAAATATCCACGAAGCTGTCACCTTGCCTGTTATCATTTTGTCTTCTGCTTGGCATGTGTGTGGTGTGTATGTATGTGTGTGTTTGTGTGTGTGTTGTGTGTGTTGTATGTGTGTGTGTGTTGTGTGTGTGTTGTATATATATGTGTGTGTTGTGTGTGTGTGTGTGTGTTGTGTGTGGTGTATATGTGTGTGTGTTGTGTGTATATGTGTGTGTATGTGTATATGTATGTGTGTGTGTTCGTCTATTTGTTTAAACTTGTTCCCTCGTGAAGATGCCCGTGGAGCCTCTCACTATAAACACCATCCCCACCTCCTGGAAATTCTGTGCCAGGAATTCCCTCTTTTCTATCTCTCTCTTTGTTTCTGCTTTATTTTTCCTCCCCGTTTCTTCCTGTTACCTCCTTCTCGTCCCTTTTTCTGCCTTCTTGGTCCATTTTCCCGCCTTTTTTTTCCAGAACTACTTAAAAGATAATTCTCTCCCACACTGAAGTCGGATGCGCTGGGCCTGACTTGTCAGGCGCTTAACGGCAGCGCAACGCATTTTCGCTCATATAACAGACAACAATAGTTACTGTCTGAGCGTTCGATTAAGAAGAAGAAGAAGAAGAATTAGAATTTTCAGCTTTTAACGACAGAAAAGTACATGTGGTGAGTAGGAAGCCGATCCAAGACTTAAAGACCACCAAAGATAACCAAAGGATGTCAGCTCCAACACACAGCTATACGCTCTCCCTGGGTTAACAAATAACATCTCCCCCCCCCCCCCCCCCCCCTCCCCCCCCCCCCCCCCCCCCCCCCCCCCCCCCCTCTAACTGTGATGTTTCAGACAGGACCCTGTTGTAATGAAAGGAGTATGTGAGAGGCGGGGGGGGGGGGGGGGGGTTGGTGTGTGTGGGTAGGTGGGGGTTGGGGGTTGGGGTGTGGGTGGGGGCTATATATTGCGGGGATGAATTGAAGGAAAGTCTCACAGACTGATTCATGGCGATCAATTTGGTGGAACCGTCACCCTCCGTCACAATTCGGCCTCTCTCTCTCTCTTTCTCTCTCTCTCTCTCTCTCTCTCTCTCTCTCTCTCTCTCTCTCTCTCTCTCTCTCTCTCTCTCTCCTCTCTCTCCTCTCTCTCTCTCTCTCTCTCTCTCTCTCTCTCTCTCTCTCTCTCTTTCTCTCTCTTCTCTCTTTCTCTCTCTCTCTCTCTCTCACTATCTCTCTCTCGCTCTCTCTCTTGCTCTCTCTCTCTCTCTCTCTCTCTCTCTCTCTCTCGCTCTCTTTCTCTCTCTCTCTCTCCTCTCAGTCTGTCCTTCAATCTATATATCTGTGTGTATGTGTGTGTGTGTGCGTGCCTGCCTGCCTGCCTACCTGCCTGTCTGCCTGTCTGTCTGACTGACTGCCTGTCTGTCTGTCTGTCTGTGTGTCTGTCTGTGTGTCTGCCTGTCTGCCTGCCTGCCTGTCTGTCTGCCTGCCTCTCTGTCTCTCTCTGTGTCTGTCTGTCTGTCTGTCTGCCTGCCTGTCTGTCTGTCTGTCTGTCTGTCTGTCTGACTGACTGCCTGTCTATCTGTCTGTCTGCCTGCATGCCTGTCTGTCTGTCTGTCTATCCGTTCAGACAGCACCAGCATCTATGGCTAGGATGCCACCCCCGTGATGCCCGTTCCAGAGGATTTTTCCCCTGGAGTTAACATCAGTGCCGACTCCACTCCCCCAAAAGTCCTGCTGATGAGGCTATAAACAGAGACCCCGTGTGCGAACGCACGCAGAACATCTTGCAAACACGTCGAAACCCGTTCCGCATTTTGGAGTAGGCCATTGAGTTCGATGGGAACGGATGATGATGTTTACAAAACCGGCCGTACACACACAGGGACTGGATATAAAAAGAAAAAGAAAAGAATTTGATAGAAATGAAATGAATGTTCACAAATGTAAGTCAAACGTCGAGTACAGATATGGTTTGAAATGATATCTGTGCGATTGTTGCCATATAAGCAAACGGTTTGCATAACAATGAGGATAGTAATGACAACAGTAAAAGTAATGGTAACTGAAACAACAACAAAAACAACAATATTATTATTAATAACAATAACAACAGCAACAATAAATCAAAAAAATAATAGTAATAACAATAATGATAATAATAATAATAATGATAATAAATGGAAATTTTATAGCGCTGAATCTTGTAATGCAAACGAATGAAACAGCTTGCGTTCAAATTACTCACACGCACGCGACCGTTCAAAAAATAGATTAATAGATTTTAAATGTACACACACGCACACACCACACACACCACACACACACACACACACACAAAACACACCCCCACACATACACACACAACACACACCACACAACACCAACATACACACACACACACACACACACACACACACACACACACACACACACACACACACACACACCCCACACACACCCCTTACGACAAGTTGATGGAGATAGAGGAGCTGATTGAAAGCAGGGACAGCTGGGAGGTGTAATGATGGAGGAAGATCCTAGGTAGGACATATCATTAAGTGTGTCTTGAGGCTGGATTTGAAAGCGTCATACGACCTGCAGGAAATCTCTCTCAAACACTGAAGCATGGCTAGATGCATCATTGCAAACTCTTCACCCAGTTTGTTCTTAGAATCTGGAAATGAGTCCTAAATATGTATTTATTTATTTATTTATTCTTTTATATCGAGGATAATGGAATAAGCACTCACGTGCTTTTTTACATCCAGTCCCCGTGTGTATGCGGTTTTGTAAATTTTGTCATCTGTTCCCACCGGCACACAATGGCCTACTCTTTCGAAAGCGGAACAGGATTTAATGTGTGCGCAAGATGTTCTGCATGCGTTCGCACACGGGGCCTCGGTTTATAGTCTCATCCGAAGGATTGTGACATTCAGTTCGATTTTTTGTCAAACTGGGAAGAAAGGGCGAGGCTGGGAATCGAACCCAGAACCTCACGGTTTACTTGTGGGCAGGCAAACGTCTTAACCATGCTGCCACCTTCCTTTCACCATCTTAAATACACTGATTGAGACGATGTGCATCGTGTGATCCTCCGCCACATAATAATGCTCCTTAGGGTATTTTATTTTAATGTTAAAATTGCTCTTGATTTATATAGTGTGTTAAAATTGCTATTGATTTGCAATTTTTAAAGTTATTTAATTAAAAAAAGATTGAAGACAAAGAGTATGAACAGTTGTAACAAACTGAAATGCTATGCACTCCAAGAAGAGACAAAATGAGTAATTTACGATGTTTACGTTACAATAGGAGGTGAAGATGAGGAGCTGGGTATTTTCTTCTTCCTCGTCCTCGAACGCTCAGACAGCAACTCCTGAAACCCTGCCAACATGCAGCCGTGCGCTGAAGGAAGGCCCTCCAGGGGTCCATAGAGGTCATACTATAGGTCAGTAGGCCAGGTATCGGCCCTCAGGTTTGGGTGTGTTGGATGGACAGGTCTGGAGGAAGAAGTGTTCCACTGTCATGGGAAAAGTGCCGCAGGGGCACGCCTCAGAAAACAAGGTTACCGCCTTGATACTTAAGTGCGATGTAGAAAAAAGGGTTACGGTTTTATTATAATCAATGTATGTATTTATGTTTGTCCGTCGTGTCCGACGATGACCTCCAAAACAGCAGAGGAGGCAGCTGCTGTTTTGGAAACTGGGCAGAAACTTGATTATAGTGGAGATGCCTTGCCCACAGTACATCCCCACTCTCTTGGCCAAGTGAGCATATGGACAGTCAGCGTTGGAGATGTTCTCCAAAGGCCAACCAGCCCCCAGGGCTGCAGCACGTAAGGACTGTGCGAGTCAAGCCTCCTAGTCTGAGAGTCATAGTCGATAACTAAAGACTAAGCTGTAAAGTGGAATTCCATGAGTGGAAAAGAAAGCCACTGGTCATACAGCCTCTCACTTTGCTGTTGCCCCCAGCGTCAATGGTTTAATCAAGAACTGTGATAAAGCCCAGGTGCTGACTGCTAAATATAATCAATGACAATCTCAAAATCGACAACTTGACCCTCGCATGAGCATTGCTTGTTGTAGTCATTTCATGTGTAATTGGTGCTGCGTTGTTGTGAAGGAATAACATTGTGTTTATTAAAGCAACCTGACCCCCACCTGCCTTAATGTACTCCTAGCAGAAAAGTGGGTCAGCTGCAATGCCAGTCATTTTGTCCTGGAGGGGGGACGGGATAGCCTAGTGGTTAGAACATTGCGCTCGCAATCTGACGACCCGGGTTCGATTCCCGTTCAAGGGGATATTTCCCCCTGGAGTTAACATCAGTGCAGACTCCACTCTCCCCTAAAGTCCTTCAGATGAGACTATAAACCGAGGCCCCGTGTGCGAATGCACGCAGAAAATCTTGCGCACACGTGAAGTCCTGTTGCACTTTTCGTAAGAGTAAGCCATTGTGTGCCGGTGGGAACAGATGACAGAATTTACAAAATCGCATACACACAGGGACTGGATGTAAAAAACACATAAGTGCTTATTCCATTATCCTCGATATAAAAGAATTTTAAAAAATACATTAAAAAATGAATGGTGTCACATTCTGGTCGACCTCCAGGGTGTTATTTCTTTTCATTTCATTTAAAACCACTTTAAGTCACGGCAGATTTCTCTGCGTGAAATTCAGGCTCCTCTCCCTGGAAAGAGCGCGTCGCCACAAGAGCAGCGCCACCCATTTATTTCCCTATCAGAGTGGCTTTTTTCTACAGAATGTTGCCAGAGACAACTCTCTTGTTGCGTGGTTTCTTTTACGTGCGCTAAATAATTTTGTGTGTAAAACACGGGACCTCGGTTTATAGTCTCATCGGAAAGACTAGCCCTTCGGATGAGACTATAAACCGAGGCCCCGTGTGCGAACGCATTGCCAGAACATCTTGCGTACACGTGAAATCCTGTTCCGCTTTTCGAAAGAGTAGGCCATTGTGTGCCGGTGGGAACAGATGACAAACTTTACAAAACCGCATACACACGGGGACTGGATTTAAAACTAGAAAAAAAAAGCACATGAGTGCTTATTCCATTATCCTCGATATAAAAAAAATCTGAGCGCTTTGATTTGTTGCTTTACAAAATTCAGCGCTATATAAATTCCTTCATTATATTTTATTATTATTTTTATTATTATTATTATTATTAGTAGTAGTAGTAGTAGTAGTAGTAGTAGTAGTAGTATTATTAGTATTATTAGTATTATTAGTATTATTATTACTAGCACCCAGACCACCACACATGGTCTACTGGATGGGGGGAAAAGTTTCGGGCCCAAACGGGGATCGAACCACAGCACACTTCCGACCCGGACTTTTCGCTTTTCTTTAGGCAGGCACATTACCTCTAGACCACCACCGACCCACCAGACAAAGGAGTGTCACATAATTATTGTGGGTGACCCGCCCAGGGTGTTGAACTGAAGAACGCCCAACATCAAAGCAAGCCCAGCAACTCTACTGTGTTTGTTTGTGTGTTGCCCAAGCACTTCAATCAGTGGACAGAGAGGGGGGGAGAGACGAAGTGAGAATGAAGTGGACAAGGTTGAAGCGAGAGAGAGAGAGAGATTCAGTACAAGGTTGACCTATCCCGTCCTCTTCTTTCCTATTGATTTTAGTGGTGCTGTGTGTGTGTGTGTGTGTTGTGTGTGTGTGTGTGTGTGTGGTGTGTGTGTGTGTGTGTGTGTGTTGTGTGTGTGTGTGGTGTGTGTGTGTGTGGTGTGTGTGTGTGTTGTGTTGGTTGTGTTGTGTTGTGTGTTGTGTGTGTGTGTTTTTGTTGTGCGCGTGTGCGCGTGTTGTGTTGGAAATGTCACTCTATCTGTATTTTTTTTAGTGATGTTTGTGTGTGTTGTGTGTGTGTGTGTGTGTGGTGGTGTTGTTTGGTGTGTGTGTGTGTGTGTTGTGGGGGGTGGTGTGTTGTGGTGGGCGTGTGTGTGTTGTGTTGTGTTGTGCGTGCGTGCGTGTGTGTGTTTTTGTTGTGCGTGCGTGCGTGTGTGTGTGTGTGTTGTGTTGTGTTGAAATGTCACTCTCTATCTGTATTTTTTTTAGTGATTTTGTGTGTGTGTGGAGCGGGGGGTATGTGTGTATTGTGTGATGTGTGTTTTGTGTTGTGTGTGTGTGTGTTGTGTTGTTCGGTGTTGTGTTGTGCGGTGTGTGGGTGTTGTGTTGGAAATGTCACTATCTGTATTTTTTTTAGTGATTTGTGTGTGGGGGGGGTATGTGTGTGTGTGTGCGCGTGCGTGCTTGTGTGTGTGCGCACACGCTTCTGCCAGTCTTTTTTATACTCTAGAATGGAAGTAAGAGATGTAAACTAGGTTATCAACGATAAAAATGGTGAAAGAACACCAACAGAAACCTCCAAGACTAACTGGATGTAAAAAAGCACATGAATGCCTATTTTATTATCCTCGATATAAAAGAATTTTTTAAAAATACAATAACTACTTTCAACCCAGACACAGAGCTGTGTCATTTAGAATCTCCACTGGTGCCCCCACGGTCCACAGGATTAAGGGATAGATGACGGTCAAGGAGGAGGAGGAATTTCTCTTTACGCTATCAGGATTCAGGTACTTCGACTATTGCAAATGTAGATGAGATGAGAGAAACCGTATAAAGCCAGCTGAAAGAAAAACTAAACACTTGAGCAGAAATTGCTTTTGTGGAATCGTTCCTCATTCACCACCTCCCTTCTGTCAAATCATTCTTTACTTTGGTTTTTGTTGGGTTTTTTTTGGTCATGTGGATATATTCTGAAGATTCATATACACACAAGAATTTCAACAAAATTTACAAAACTACATACACACGGGGACTGGGTTAAAAAGCACATAGAGCTTATTCCGTTATTTTCGAAGTAAGAGAATAAATAATTAAGTAAATAAATAAATAATAAATAAATAAAGTACTTCCGTTTAGCGAACGTTTTTGTAAAGTTGAACACAACCCTCTCAGTATGTTTCCAATATTTCGCCTGATTTCCTCTTTCACTAACGCCCAGACAGCAACTCACTGTTGTGTGTCATTTGAGCGAAAATTTGTTGTTGTGCTGCTCTTCATCATATAATTATTTTTATTATATGGACCAGATCACAAAGGAAGCCAACTCAGACCTGGAGGCACTCAACGAACTTCTGTTTGCTGATGATCAGGTCATGATCAATGATAACAAATACAAGCTGCAAGAGCACACAGACCACCTCAATACATGCTGTGAAACCTATGGCATGAAAATCAGCGTAAGCAAGAGCGAAGCCATGACAGTCAGTAGAACTCCAGAAAAGCTCAAAATCTACATCAACGGAGCCCAACTAAAGTGGACGACTGAACTTAAGTACTTAGGCAGTATATTCACAGAAGATGGAAAACTGGACAGAGAAATAGAAACACGCTGTCAAAAAGCAAACGCAGTCAGCTATCAACCTGCCCCACTTCTGCGACATCCTAACATCCCTATGAGCACCAAGGCAAAGTTGATCAACGCCATCTTCCTGCCAACTCTCATTTACCAGTGCCAGACATGGCCCCTGACAAAAGCTCTGGAGCAGAAACTGGTAACGTGTGAGATGAAGTGCTTGAGGAAAGCCGTCAACAAGACCAGGAGAGACAAGATAAGAAACGAGGTGATCAGAGACATGGTAGGAGCCACACCCGTCCTACACCATATTAAACAACAACGAACCAAGTGGTTCGGGCACCTCACACGGATGCCGCCAAACCAGCCAGCCTTGCATGCTTATAACTTGAGGTACTCTGGCACGAGGGCCAGAGGTAGACCCAGGCGACGCTGGAGTGATTCCGTGGCAGAAACACTGAAGTCCATGGATTGTCCCTCCTCCAAGCTACCGGCCTTGCAGCAGACAGACATTTATATCTCCCCGCGACGCCACAGAGTACAAGCGGAAGGAAAAAGTAAAAGTAAAGTAAAGTAATCTGCCGTTAAGCGTCTGACAAGTCAGGCCCAGCGCATCCGACTTCGGCGTGGGAGAGAATTGTTATCTTTGAACTCTTTTGGGGAAAAAAGGGCAGGAGAGAGGACCAAGAAGGCAGAACATAGTCAAGAAGGAGGTGACAGGCGAAAAGGAGCAAAGCAGAAACAAAGAAGGTGATTGAAAAGAGGGAATTCCTAGCACAGAATTTCCAGAATGTGGGGATGCTATTCTAGCTATAGGTCCCCGGCATCCCCACGGGAGGAATTTCGCCTGGTTTAAGGACAGGAAAGGTTGCAAAACTTCTGTGCTTTGGTTTGGCAATATGCGAGGCTTCATTCTTGGAGAGAGAGGAGAGAGAGAGAGAGGAGAGAGAGAGAGAGAGGAGAGAGAGAGAGAGAGAGAGAGAGAGAGAGAGAGAGAGAGAGAGAGAGGAGAGAGAGAGAGAGAGAGAAAAGAGAGAGAGAGAGAGAGGAGAACAAATCCTTGTTATTACTAGGCAAATATTTCTATTCTGACTGCTTGGCTCTGGCAGGTAACGGTCTATCGTCTAGACGTGTCAACATAGTATTATTGGGATTGTTTATGTGTGTCCATCATTTGACATGACTGTGCTCTTACACTGTCTACGTTTGTCTGTTTGTCTGCTTGTCTGTCTGTGAGTCTGTATGTTTGTCTACGTGAATGACTGTGACTCTCTGTTTGCCTGTGTATGTCACGAAATAAAATGCCCCTTTTTTCCGTTTGTGCTCTCTCTCTCTCCTCTCTCTCTCTCTCTCTCTCTCTCTCTCTCTCTCTCTCTCTCTCTCTCTCTCTCTCTC
>CM054149.1:60563065-60583065 GCA_028751875.1 Rapana venosa | reverse complement strand
GATTCTTCCCTGTTTGTTTATTCTGTCTATCCTTTTATCTGTCCGTCTATCTGGATGTCTCTCTGTCTGTGTGTCTGTCTGTGTCACTGTCTGTGTGTCTCTCTGTCTCTCTCTGACCTCTCTATCTCTCTGTCTCTTTCTGTCTCTGTCTGTCTGCATCTTTTTTGCTCTGTCTCTTTCTCTCTATCTCTTTCTCTGTCTCTTTTTTCTCTCTGTCTCTCTCTCTCTCTCTGTATCGATGTCTCTGTCTCTCTCTGTGAGTCTCTCTATCTCTTTATCTTTCTCTTTTCCTCTCGCTGTCTGTCTGTCTGTCTCTGACTCTCCCCCTCTCTCTCTTTCTTTCATTGATCTCTAGATTTATCAATATTCGAATGACTATTTGAATAATTCATTTCATTGTATCCAAGATTAACTTGTCTATCACTTTATTATTCATTCGTCTTTGTTTCATTTTTTTTCCAATGAGGACCTGGTGTAAAGAAGCCTCTGGCTTATCCAATTACCCTCATTAAAATATTCCAGTTTGAATTCGAGTTCTCTCTCTCTCTCCATATCTCTTCTCTCTCTCTCCTCTCTCTCTCTCTCCTCCTCTCTCTCTCTCTCTCTCTCTCTCTCGCTCCTCCCTCTCGCTCGCTCGCTCGCTCGCTCGCTTGCTCGCTCGCTCACTCTCAAGTCAATGTCAAGAGTGAAGTCAATTCTTAATTTACAGACGGTTCGTCAATTAATTAAGTAATGCGTTACCTTTTCCTTTTAAATCAATTCATCCACCATAGTATCAAATAGAACAAAATTAGTAAAGAACAATAACAGTATTTTTTTTCTATTCTATAATGTGTGTGTGTGTGTGTTTTGTGTTGTGTGTTTGTGTGCGCGCGCGCGTGTGTGTGTATGTGTGTGTGCGCACGCGCGCGAGTGTGTGTGTATGCATGCATGCGTGGGTGCGTGAGTGTGTGTGTGTGCGTGCGTGTGCGTGTGTGTGTGTGTGGTGTGTGTGTGTGTGTGTGTGTGTGTACGTTTGTGCTTGCGTGCATACGCGCGTCCTTGCACGCATTCATGTCTGCCTGCCTGCGTAAACGCACACATGTGCGCATTTACGCGTATATCTGGAAACGCCACCTCATTACCAATAATATTATTTCTCCAAACCATGACTCAACATTTTCCCCTCCTGTGCTTCAATCACCCGCAAGGCCAAACAATCTTCAGTTTAAAAAGAAAAAGATTTTCATCCGTTTTCGCTTTGAGCAGATCTTCACAAAGACTATACTCCACCTTTAGCTTCCGAGTCAAGTCAAGTCAATTCAATTCAAGTCAAAGTGAAGTCAGAGCCATATAGAGTGCAAGTCAGTAACATTTCTGCTGATTTTCACAGATTTTTTGAAAAAAAAGTATGACACACATGCACAGTGTACCTCTCTTTGGGGGTGGATTGAAGATATAGAGCAATAATAATAATAATAATAATAATGTATGGAATTTATATAGCGCTGAATCTTGTAAAGCAACAATACCAGGTAGTCACGAGAAAGTTTGGGAAATGATCATCAAATGGACACTGCGCGTGTTTCTACAGTGTTGACGCCCTCCACCCCCCCCCCCCCCACGTATATAATTCTATTCTGTGGTTAGGAAGCTAGCAGCCAACAAAGGACACAGGGTTTGCTGAAATTGTGTTTTAAAATTCAATCCTATCAAATTATGTGCAAAATCATACAAGTTTAGAGTCAGAGGCTAGTCTTTCATAAACAGATTTTTAAAAAAAGAAAAAAAAAATCATGTGGATGCCTTAGTATGTATGATATAGATGTAAGAGTAGTAATTATAGGAAAACAGAAAGAAAAGTGGTAATAAATAATAAAGGTGGTTTGTAGCCCAAAGTTATATAACAACAAACTCCATTTGTTTCTTCGTATCACTCACTACTTGTTTTTAAATATTTTTTTTATCGAGGATAATGGAATAAGCACTTATGTACTTTTTTGTACATCTAGTCCCCGTATGTATACGGTTTTGAAAATTCTGTCATCTGTTCCCACCGGCACACAAAGGCCTACTCTTACAAAAAGCGGAACAGGATTTCACGTGTGCGCAATATGTCCTGCGTGCGTTCGCACACGGCGTCTCGGTTTATAGTCTCATCCGAAGGACTTTTGGGGAGAGTGGAGTCTGCACAACTGATGTTAACTCCAGGGGAAAATGTCCCCTTTGAACGGGAATCGAACCCGGGTCGTCAGATTGCGAGCGCAATGTTCTAACCACTAGGCTATCCCGTCCCCAAGGCAGAAGCAATGCTAGGCAGACAGCCCTTTATAAACCGTGCACTCACTGTATGGAAGCCATCATTTCAACACAGGATTTTCCCTAGACAGCAGACGATGTTCAAGAAGAAGCGAAAGAGGAGATAGAGAGGAAGGAGAGGGGTGGTTGTATGTGAGAGGGGGGATGAGGGAGACTGATGATGAGATAATGTATCTTTCAATCAACTCGTTCTCAGTTGCTATGTTGTACACTTTATTCCTGTTATGCAGAGAATGTAGCAGATGCCTTTAATATTGCATCATGTATGGAACCATTCAAAGGATTTTCCTATGTAATAATTTCAAAAAAGCGAAAGAGGATAGAGAAGGTTTGTATTTGAGGGGATGAGGACTGATGTGAGATTTGTATCTTTTTCCTATCATTTGTTTAGTTTTTATGTTTTCTTTTTTTCGCTTGTGTATTGCCTTTGTATATGTAGAGTTGTTTCTTCTATTTTTAGGATTTGAATCGGAGGTTTTCTTTGTTTTATTTCTCTTAATGTGTGTTTCTAGTTTGAGTGTGTCAGATTTATTTTTGTTTTGTTTAATCTTGGCCTTTTTTTATGTATTAAATGCTTTTTGTGTTCCGCCTGGGGTTAGTTGTGTGTGTGTGTGTGTGGGGGGGGGGATGTGTTGTTGTCTGTATTGTGTGTTGTTGTTTTGTCTGCGCTGTGCGTTGTTTTATTTTTATATAACTATATATATATATATATATATTATATATATTATATTATATATATATATATATATATTTTGTTTGTGTGTGTTGTTGTGCTGTCGTGTTGTGTATGTCTGTCTCTCGTCTTTGCTCTGCTGTGGTCTGTTCTTTGTCTGCTCTATCTCCCTCTCTCGTCTCTTCTCCTGCTCTCTCTCTCTCCCTCTACCTTCCTTCCCCTTTTCTTCCTCCTCTTCCTTCTCTCTTCCCTTCTCCCCCTCTCTCTCACTTCTTCCTCTTCTCCTCTCTCTCTCCTTCCCTCCCCCTCCCCTCTCTCTCACTCTCTTCCTACCCCCCCCCTTTCCTCTCCCTCCTCTTCTGTCTCTGTCTATGTCTCCCCTCCTCTCCTTCTTTCTTCCTCTCTCTCTCCTTCCCCCCCCCCTCTCTCTCACTTCTTCCTCCCCTCTCTCCTCTGTCTGTCTCTGTCTAGTCTCCTCCCTCCTTTCTTTCTTTCTCTCTCTCTCTCTCTCTCTCTCTCTCTCTCTCTCTCTCCTCTCTCTCTCTCTCTCTCTCTCTCTCTCTCTCTTTCTCCCCCCCTCTGATCAGCTTACTTCCAATCTCTCAGAGATCAGGCTTGTCTTTGCAGACGTGTTCAGATGCTGACCATTAGGAGCACTCGTCAGCAAGGATGTCAATAATTGGCACAGCGCCATGAAGCTTTGGCAGCTCTTGTGGCATTTCTGACAGACTGGTCGCTTTTCTTTTAGTTATTATTATTGTTGTTGTTGTTTGTTGTTGCTATTGTTCTATTGTTGTTGTTTCTTTTTTTTTTATTGTTTGATGTTGTTGTTGAATGTCTTGTTCTTGTTTTCTTCTTGCGTATTTTTCAGACAACATTTCTGTTAGATTGGTTGTTTTCTTGGTGTTGTTATTGTTGTTGTTGTTGTTATTATTATTATTTTGTTGTTGTTGTTGCTGTCTTTCTCGCTCTTGCTTTAATTTTGTGCTCTTCAGATAGCAACATTAACGATTAGCACCCCTACCACCACTAACAACAACAACGACAGCAACAAGATGTAGCAACAACAACAACATCAACAACAACAGCAGCAGCAGCAACAGCAGCAGCAACAACAACATCACTACAAATAAAAACAACATCAACAACACCACCACCACAAACAAAACAACATCAAAACAACAGCAACAAGATGTAACAAGAAGAGCAACAGAAACAACCACAACAAACACCACCAACAACAACATCACTACAAATAACAACAACATCAACAACAACACCACCACAAACAAAAACAACAACAAACAACAACAGCAACAAGATGTAACAAAGAGCAACAGCAACAACCAACAAAACCAACAACAACAATCACTACAAATAACAACAACATCAACAAACAACACCACAAACAAAAACAACATCAACAACAACAGCAACAAGATGTAACAAGAAGAGCAACAGCACAACCACAACAACAACAACAACAACAACATCACTACAAATAACAACAACATCAACAACACCACCAGCCACAAACAAAAACAACAACAACAACAACACCAGCAACAAGATGTAACAAGAAGAGCAACAGCAACAACCACAACAAACAACAACAACAACATCACTACAAATAACAACAACATCAACAACACCACCACCACAAACAAAAACAACAACAACAAACAACAACACAGCAACAAGATGTAACAAGAAGAGCAACAGCAACAACCACAACAAAACAACAACAACATCACTACAAAAACAACAACATCAACAACAACCACCCCACAAACAAAAAACAACAACAACAACAACAACAGCAACAAGATGTAACAAGAAGAGCAACAGCAACAACCACAACAAACAACAACAACAACATCACTACAAATAACAACAACATCAACAACAACACCACCACAAACAAAAACAACAACAACAACAACAACAACAACAGCAACAAGATGTAACAAGAAGAGCAACAGCAACAACCACAACAAACAACAACAACAACATCACTACAAATAACAACATCAACAACACAACCACCACAAACAACAACAACAACAACAACAACAGCAACAAGATGTAGCAACAACAACAACATCAGCAGCAACAACAACAACAGCAGCAACAACAACAACCACAAATAACAACAACAGCAACAAAACCACCACCACCACCACCACCAAAAGCAACAAGATGTAGCAAGAAGAGCAACAGCAACAACCACAACAAACAACAACAACAACATCACTACAAATAGCAACAACAAGCAACACCAACACCACCACCACCACAAACAAAAACAACAACAACAACAACAACAGCAACAACAGCATCAACATAAGCAAAAACAGCAACGACCAAAAACATAGACAAGAAGAAAAAAAAGGAATAACATACTCGAAGCTTGAAGTGTTCCAAACGAGAAAAAGAGTTTTTGCCATATTGAGATGGCCAATGTGACAATGATGGGCTTTTGATTGTCAGTGTGTGTGTGTGTGTGTGTGTGTGTGATGTGTGTGTGTGTGTGTGTGTTGTGTGTGTGTGTGTGTGGTGTGTTGTGTGTGTGTGTGTGTGTGTGTGTGTGTGTGTGTGTGTGTGTGTGTGGTGTGTGTTGTGTTGTGAAAGTCAAAGTCAAAACTTTTATTTTTCAGATGGTACATTGAATAAGCAGTGCATTTGCTTTTTTCATCAAGCCATCTATCTAAAGAAAAAAAAAGCGAGAAAAAAAAAAGATAATGTATATGCGGGACATAGAATAAAAAACCTAATCTATAGTAAACTATACAAATCAAACAGAAAAGACATAACATATGCATATATGGAATTAAAAACAAAACAAAAAACCAGAAAAATATTAAAACCATACAAATTCATATAATCAAAAATCTTGAAAAAATATCCGTCATAATAAAAACAAACAAGCAACAAAGAAAAACCAAACCAAAACAAAGAAGACAAAAAAAATTAAATAACATAAAAACACCAACTGCGTGTGTGTGTATTGTGTGTATGTTTTTGTGAGTGTGTGTATGTGTGTGTTGTGGTGTAGTGTGTGTGTTGTGGGGTGTGTGTGGTTGTGTGTGTGTGGTTGTGTGTTAGTGTGTGCGTGTGTGTGTGTGTGTGATGACAGCCACAATAAAGGTCTTTTGATTTTCAATTTGTGTGTGTGTGTATTTAAAAAAAAATTCTTTTCTGTCATTTTTCTGTTATATCGAGGATAATGGAATAAGCACTCATGTGCTTTTTTACATCCAGTGCCCGTGTGTATGCGGTTTTGTAAATTGTCATCTGTTCCCACCGGCACACAATGGCCTACTCTTACGAAAAGCGCAACAGGATTTAACGTGTGCGCAAGATGTTCTGCGTGCATTCGCACACGGGACCTCGGTTTAATAGTCTCCTCCGAAGGATTTTTTGGGAGAGTGGAGTCTGCACTGAAGTTAACTCCAGGGGAAAATATCCCCTTTGAACGGGAATCGAACCCGGGTCGTCAGATTGCAAGCGCAATGTTCTAACCACTAGACTATCCCGTCCCCCATACTCTGTGTGTGTGTGTTGTGTGTGTGTGTGTTTGTGTGTGTTTTGTGTGTGTGTGTGTGTGTGTGTGTGTGGTGTTGTGTGTGTGTGTGTGTGTGTGTGTGTGTGTGTGTGTGTGTGTGTGTTAGTGTAGTGTAGTGAAGTGTAGTGTAGTGTAGTGTAGTGTAGTGTAGTGTAGTGTAGTGTAGTGTAGTGTGTAGTGTGTAGTGTGTGTATGTATGGTTTATGTGGTGTGTGTGTGTGTGTGCTGTCTGCTGTGTGATGGGCTTTTGATTGTCAGCGTGTTGTGTGTTGTAGTGTGTGCACAGGTTGCTGCTGTTGATTTCATGGGAGCAATATGGGGAAACGAAGACAGGATGAGAAGCAAGTGACAGTTGTAATGAGATAAAGAAGAGTTAAAGCAGAAAAAATGAGCAGCAAGAGAGCAGCAGACAGAGACAGAAGAGAGACAGGAACAGAAGAACAGGGAATGAAGAGAGACTGTGGACAGAGATACGATGAATAGAGAAGAAAAGAAAGAGAATGAACTTAAATTAATGACATGCGGCAAAAAGGAGAAAAAAAGGGAGAGAGAGAGAGAGAGAGAGAGAGGGAGAGGAAAGGGAGAGAGAGGGAGGGGGAGAGGGAGAGAGAGAGAGAGAGAGGGGAGAGAAGAGAAAAGAGGAGGGAAAAAGACGGAGAGAGAGAAGAGGAGATGAGGAGAGAATCAGGACATGAAGTCTGATTACTTTCTGTCTTCGTCCTTGGAGGCGACAAAAAACGAGAGAGAGAGAGAAGGAGAGAGAGAGAGAGAGAGGAGAGAGAGAGAGGAGAGAGAGAGAGAGAGAGAGAGGAGAGAGAGAGAGAGAGAAGAGAGAGAGAGAGGAGAAGAAAAGAGAAAGAGAGAAAGAAAGAGAGATTGATTGATAATCTTTATTTCCCAGGCCTATATCATCTGATAAGTACTTATATACTTTTTTCTCATCCGCTCCTTGCCCTGAAAAGGAAATTTCATGACAAATAATAATCGCAGCTATAACTTCAAGTAATCTTAGAGAGGAGAGAGAGGAGAGAGGAGGAGAGAGAGAGAGGAGAGAGAGAGAGAGAGGGGGGGGGGGGGGGGGGGGGAGGGAGGGAGAGAGAGGGGGGGGGGAGAGAGAGAGACAGAGACACAGAGAGAGGAGAATGAATTGAATGGTTCAATTCAATTCATACAGAGACAGACAGACAGAAAGCAGAAAGACAGAGATACAGAAAGAAACACAGACAGAGAACAGACAGGCAGACATACAGAGTCAGAGACAGACAGAAAGACAGAGAAGGCAGAGAAGCAAAGACAGCGAGAAAGACAACAGAAAGACAACAATAGAGGGAATGAAAGTTTTTAAAAAAAAAAAAATCAATGTCGATCGGAACTGCCAAGTCTTCCTGACTTGTTTGGATCAAAGCCAAACGGATCTACAGACAGAAAGAAAGACTTATCCATTATTGACTGCCGACCATCAGGAAAACTGCCATTTCTATTGTTGGCCTTTGCGGAGGTATGGAAACCTTACATTATGCATCCGTGAATGATTGAACCAGGACACGGGTGGGTGGGTGGGTTTTTGGGGGAGAGAAGAGAGAGAGAGAGAGAGAGAGAGAGAGAGAGAGGAGAGAGAGAGAGAGAGAGAGTAGGGGACAGAGAGACAGAGAGAGAGACAGAGAGAGAACAGAGACAGAGAGACAGATAGAGAGAGACAGCATGGACAGAGAGAGAGAGACAGAAGAGCGAGACACAGAGAGAGATATAGAGAGACAGACAGACAGACGGAGAGGCAAGACAGTCAGACAGACAGGCAGACAAACAGACAGACAGACAGACAGTAACACAATAAAAAGGACGACGAGAGAATGAACGAATGAATCAATCAATCAGTCAGCAATCAAGTAATCAGTAATCTTATTTCCAAGGGTTTCAGATAAATATTCACAGACATTTTTTCATCCAGGCCTTCACCTGATAGGGGCCATGATGATGATAATAATTTTCGTCGTCGTCGTCGTCGTCGTCATCATCATCATCATCATCATCATCACCGTCGTCGTCGTCGTCGTCGTCATCATCATCATCATCATCATCATCACCATCATCATAACTACTACTACTACTACTACTACTACTACTACTACTACTACTACTACTACTACTACTACTACTACTACTCCTGCTGCTGCTGCTGCTGCTGCTGCTGCTGCTGCTACTGCTGCTGCTGCTGCTGCTGCTGCTGCTACTACTACTACTACTACTTTCTACTTACTACTTACTACTGCTACTACTACTGCTGCTGCTGCTGCTGCTGCTGCTGCTGCTGCTGCTGCTGCTGCTGCTGCTGCTGCTGCTGCTGCTGCTGCTGCTGATGATGATGATGATGATGATGAAAGTAAGGATGCTGATAATAGTAATAACGATAAAAAATCATGCTATTGAATTCGATTTCTCAAACTCACCAAAACAGAGAGGAATGAGCCCAGCGAGAAACAAATACCATTCATGACGGCTTTTGTCCTGAAAGATGAAAAGGCAACGTAGCATGCAGCCAGTGTGAGAAATCAATGAGAGGATCCACAGACACCTACAGTGGAGAGGCCATTGTGCTGACGGCTGTCAATAATTGACAACGACAAACTTCTTCTCCTTTGCACATCTACAGCTGTTCGAAACAAGTCATTAGAGCGACACTGAATAGGGGTTGAAAGTGTTCTCTCTCTCTCTCTCTCTCTCTCACACACACACACACACACACTCTCTCTCTCTCTCTCTCTCTCTCTCCCTCCCTCTCTCTCGCTCTATCAAGGGCCGGGTGAAAAAGTTTGTGAATGCTTATATGTCTTCTTCTTTCATCTGCCGCTGGTGCCCTTCGGCGTCGCGGGGAGACACAGACGTCTGTCTGCAGCTAGGCGGGAGGCTTGATGTAGTGACAGGTCAGGGGCTCGTAGGGTGTCACCCCAGGGAGTCCTCCATCGTCTCCTTGGTCTACCTCGGCTTTCCGCCATTGTATTTGGGGGTTTGATGCCAGGGCGGGGGTTTGGGCCATTCTGTGAGGGCCCAAAACCCCACCTGACCCCGTGTTCGATATGGTGGGGGAAAGGGGGTTAGTCCGACCATTTCTGATCCCCATTCTTGATTTTTCGCGTCGGTCTTTTTTGACAGTTTTTTCTCAGGCAGCGCATTTCCCCATGTGACCAATTTTTTTTCCCAAAAGGGTTTTTTGTTGGGGGGCCCTTTCTGACACTGGTTGTGGTGTTGGAACGAAGATGGGTTGATGGTTTTCCTTGGTGCCATTGGGGGGGAAAAATGTTTTAAAAGGGGGGCGAGTTGGTAACTGCTGGTTTTTCGCTTTCTGGCATTTTTGTTTCTTCTCTCTGTCCAATTTTCCATTTCAGTGAAGGGGTTTGCCAAGGTATTTAAATTCTTTGGTCTTTTCGCGGGGGTGCCTTTTGATTTTTATTTTTCCCCCTTTCTTTTTTTCTGCTGACAGTATAACTTCGTTTTTGTGAATTGATCTTCATGTCATACCCTCGCAGCTTGTGTTGGTTTGGGTCTGGGGGTATCTTGAAGAGCTGCTTTTTTCTGATTCATCAGGGACGGGCCGTCACAAATAATATTTGTTCGGGCCCCCTCAAGATTTTGGGGTTGGGGGCTTCCTTTGTATTTTGGCCCCTGTAATAAACAAGAAAGGGGGAGAGTACGCACCTTGCCTGACCCCTGAGAAAACCCCGGGAACCAGGGATTTCCACTGGCTGTTTCGGGGGGGGCTCATATTTTGGGCATACATTGTTTGATGTTATCAACAACTCCCCCCTTCACGTTTTTACTGCTCCAGTTTTCTTCCAAGCTTGTCCGGTTTGACTCGTCGAAAGCTTTTTCTTGATAAACGAATACTATATGCAGGTCTTGGTTGTATTCGGGCCTTTTCACAAGTGTCGGGGGTGCGAATTTTTGGACTGTCCCCTTTTTTTTCCTTTCCGAAACCAAACTGGGGGGTTGTAGTAGGTGTTTGTTTTGGCTCTTGTGCGCGTTCCAAATCTTTGCATACATTTTCCCTACAGGGGCTGAGAAGTGAAGCCTCTGGGTGCTGCAGTCTCTTTGCTGCCCTTCTTCTTCCAAATTGGCCCACTATCGCATTTTGCATCCATTTTTACTTTCCTCTTTCCCTCTTTCTGGGAAAATGATGGGAGCCACTTTAACCCCTTTTTTCCCCCCTTTTTTCCCCCGATGCAAAGGTTGGCTTCAGTTGTTAAGGGGGGGCCCTCATCACCTGCCGCTTTGCCCTTTGGGCTGGGCTTTTAAATTGCTTTTTTGTTTCAGGGGTTTAAGGATTTTTGGGGGGGTCTAACTGGGCTTTATGCTTGGTGAGAACTGAGAGCTAAAAACTTGTACTCCAGTGGGTTTAAAAGATCTTTTAAAATAATCTTCCCATCGTTTCAGAATTTCCTCTTCTTTGTGCAGTGCCTCCCTTTGCATCATTCATACTGTTGTTGTTGAATGCTCATCTCTTACTCCCCATCTTCACACTTTTGAAAAATTTCTTGGGGGTTTTTGCAAAATTTTTCTTAACTTCTCTCCCATAATTGCCCAAGATTTTTTTTTTGGGTTTACAACACGGGGTTACTATGTCTTCTTTTCGGTTTGTACTTGGGTATCCCCTTCTGTTTGGTCTTGGGCCCCAAACTTTATTAGCTGCTTTTTTTTTTTTGATGGGGTTTCCTTCCCCTTTTTGGTTCCACCAAGCTGTACTTTCCTTTTTTTACCTCCAATTTCTTTGTCCCGCAAACTTCCCTTAAGGTGTTCAAGAGAGTTGGCTTGAAGGTGTCCCAGACTTGCTCCATGTTGAGAGGTGTTGTATCAATGGAGTCAAGTTTCACCTTGATAGCACTGTGAATCTGTTCTTGCACTTCTTTCTCTTCCAGTTTGAGGAGGTTGATCTTTTCAGGCTGGTTCTTCCTAGAAGTTGTTATTTTCTTCTTCTGAGTACTGGAGGCTAGAATGACAGGCCTGTGGTCAGTGTCAAGGTTGGCATTGGGGATGGCTTTTGAGTCTTTGATGGCGTAACGTGTTCTAGATCTTGCAAGTATAAAGTCGATTTGAGACGAGATGTTGAGATCGTTCCATTTGTACCAGGTGTAAATTTGGGAGGCTCGGTGTTGGAAAAAGGTGTTGGTGATGATCAGATCATGCTCTGCACATAGTTCCAGCACGTGGTTCCCGTTGTAGTTGCAAGGTGTTCTGTGGTCACTGTGGGGTCCAAGATGTTTTGTCCACGGGTTTCTTCTCTCACCAACTCTGCCGTTGAAATCACCCATGACATACAGGTCCTCTTTGTCAGGGGTGCTGTTGATGAGGTCGGAGAGCTCTTGATAGAATGAGTCTTTCTCCTCTTCTGAGTACGAATCGTTACACGGTGCATATGCTTGGATATAATAGACAATTTTGTTTCCCAAAGTCCAACCCCTCGTCCACTTCGTGGGAAACGGAAACAGGTCAAGCTGGCTAACGGGGCTCTGGTGAAGCTGTGACTGGCCTAGCAAGCCGACAGTGGATTTATCAACCGCTAAGAAAACTGAAAAGAGACACAAACGGACGGATACCAACGGAAAACGACCTCGCAATGGAAACGGACATCGAGATAGGAACAGTGACTACATTGGAACATGGAACATCTGCGGCCTAACAAACAAGGAACCAGAAATTGTGGAATTCATGACCAAAAGAAAGATCTCCATCATGGGCATTTCAGACACTAGGAAGAAAGGAGAAGGATCGAAAGAAATCCATTCAAACTTTGTTCTCATCTGGAGTGGAGTCAGGAAAGACCAGAGAGCAACGCATGGTGTGGGATTCATCCTACACCCAGACAGCAAAGAATCTCATGAGTACAGAACACATATCAGAAAGACTGATTAAAATCGGTGTAAGAAAGTCCAAATGCTTATATGTAACCTTTGAAAAAGAAAGATCTCTCTCTCTCTCTCCCCCCCTCTCCCCTCCCCCCCTCTCTCTCTCCCTCTCTCCCCCCCTCTCTCTCATCTCTCTCTTTTTCTCTCAAGGGCTGGATGGAAAAAGTCTGTGAATGCTTATTTGTAACCCTTGAAAAATAAAGATCTCTCTCTCTCTCTCTCTCTCTCTCTCTCTCTCTCCCCCCCCTCTCCCCCCTCCCCCCTCTCTCCTCTCCCTCCCCTCTCCCTCCCTCCCTCTCTCTCTCTCTCTCTTTCTCTCAAGGGCTGGATGGAAAAGTCTGTGAATGCTTATTTGTAACCCTTGAAAAATAAAGATCTTTCCTCTCTCTCTCTTCCTCTCTCTCTCTCTCCTCTCTCTCTCTCTCCTTCTCTCTCTCTCTTACTCTCTCTCTCTCTCTCTCTCTCTCTCTCTCTCTCTCTCCTCTCTCTCTCTCTCTCTCTCTCAAGGGCTGGATGAAAAAACGTCTGTGAATGCTTATCTGTAACTCTTGAAAAATAAAGATACTTCTTTTCTCTCTTCTTCTCTCTTCTCTCTCTCTCTCTCTCTCTCTCTCCTCTCTCTCTCTCTCTCTCCTCTCTCTCTCTCTCTCTCTCTTTCTCCCTCTCTCTTTCTCTCTCTATCATCTACCTATCTATCTATCTATCTATCTATCTATCTATCTACCTATCTATCTATCATCTATCTATCTATCTATATGTCTATCTTTATCTCTCTCCTTCACTCCTTCTTTATGTACAAACCATTACTGCCATGGTTTCCATGTCACTGCAATCGCGTCGCGTTCGATATCGCTTTTTACCGCGCCGAAGCGCTATATGGCTTGATTGCCGAATAGCAATACATTTTGTTCATTGTTTTATCTCTTTCTCTCTCTCCCCATTTCTCCCCCTCTTCTCTCCCCTATCTGTCCCCCTCCCCCTCTCTCTTTATCTATCTCTCTCTTTATCTTTCTCTCTCTCCCACTTCCCTCTCCTCCTCCCCCTCTCTCTCTATCTCTCAAGGGCCGGATGAAAAAAGTATGTGAATGCTTATCTGTAGCCCTTGAACAATAAAGATCTCTCTCTCTCTCTCTCTCTCTCTCTTCATCTCTCTTCTTCTCTCTCTCTCTCTCCTCTCTCTCTCTCTCTCTCTCTCTCTCTCTCTCTCTCTCTCTCTCTCTCTCTCTCTCTCTCTCTCTCTCTCTCTCTCTCTCTCTCTCCTCTCTCTCTCTTAGGGGGGACGGGATAGCCTAGTGGTCAGGACATTGCGCTCGCAATCTGACGACCCGGGTTCGATTCCCGTTCAAGGGGATATTTTCCCCTGGACATCATTGCAGACTCCACTCTCCCCAAAAGCTTTCGGATGAGACTATAAACGAGGCCCTGCGTGCGAACGCACGCAGAACATCTTGCGCACACGTGAAATCCTCTTCCGCTTTTCGTAAAAGTAGGCCAGTGTGTGCCGGTGGGAACAGATGACATAATTTACAAAACCGCATACACACGGGGACTGGAAATAAAAAAGCACATAAGTGCTTATTCCATTATCCTCGATATAAAAGAATAAATAAAATAAATTAAAATAAAGTTATCTCTATCTCTTTCTCTCTCTCGTTTCTCTTTCTCCCCCTCTACTCCCTCCCCCCCCCTACTCTCTCCCTCCTCTCTCTCTCTTATCTATCTCTCTCTTTCTCCTTCTCTCTCTCCACCTCTCTCTCTGTCTATCTCACTCTCTCTTCCCATCTCTCTCCCCCTCCCTCCTGGTCTCTCCTCCCTCCCCTCTCCCCCCCCTCTCCCTCTCTCTCCCTCCCCCCCCCTCTCCCCCTCTCCCCTCTCTCTCTCTGTCTGTCTTTCTCTCTATCATCTTCCCAGTCTTAAACAGCACACACAAAGATCAATACAGGTTGCTTGACCCTATCTGTGTGTACGTGGTCGAATGGTGGTCATTAGGGAACCATCGCTGAGACCATTCTCCATAGTTGGCACCGCTCCTTGGAACTCTTCCAGCTTCCCAGACATATCAGCAGGACTGCACTAGTGAAGATGAACCTCTGCCTCTTCTTCGTGTTCCATCTCTTGTTCTTGTTTTTCTTGTTCGGAATTCTTCTTCTTTGTAACCCTTTGCAATTCTTCTTCTTCTCCAAAAATCTTCTTCAGAATTCTTCTTGTTCTTCTTGTTCTTGTTCTTCTTCGTCTTGTTGTTGTTGTTGTTGTTTGTTTTTCTTTTTTCTTCTTCTTCTTCTTCTTCTTTTCTTCTTCTTCTTCTTCTTCTTCTTCTTCTTCTTTTCTTTTTCTTCACATTCTTCGCATTATTCTTCGCATTCTTCATCGCAATTCTTCTTCTTCTTCTTCTTCTTCTTCTTCTCTTCTTCTTCTTCTTCTTCTCTCTTCTCCTTCTTCTTCTTTCTTTTTCTCCTTCTTCTCCTTCTTCTTCAGAATTCTTCAGAATTTTTCTTCTTCTTCAGCGCATTCTTTGCATTTTTTTCTACATATTCTTCATCTTTGTCTTCGCATTCTTCTTCTTCGCATTGTTTTTCTTCTTTTTCCTGTTAAGAATCGTTCTTTTTCTTCTCAAGAATTATTCTTCCTTTTAAGAATAATTCTTCTTCTTCAGAATTCTTCAAAATTCTTTGCAAATCTTCTTTTTTCTTCTTCACAAATGTTCTCTATTGCAATTCTTCTTCGCTATTTTTCTTCTTCACAATTCTTCTCATTCTTTCCTTCTATCTTTCATTGCTCCCCTCCCCCTCCTTCTCCCCCTCCTTCTCCCCCTTCTGTTTTTTCCCCCTTATTGGTCTGCCTGTCTGTCTGTCTGTCTGTCTGTCTGCCTGCCTGCCTGCCTGCCTGCCTGCCTGCCTGCCTGTCTGCCTGTCTGTCTGTCTGTCTGTCTGTCTGACTGTCTGCCTGCCTGCCTGCCTGCCTGCCTGCCTGCTTGCCTGCTTGCCTGCTTGCCTGCCTGTCTGTCTGTCTGTCTGTCTGTCTGTCTGCCTGCCTGCCTGCCTGCCTGCTTGCCTGCTTGCCTGCCTGCCTGCCTGCCTGTCTGCCTGTCTGCCTGTCTGTCTGTCTGTCTGCCTGCCTGCCTGCCTGCCTGCCTGCCTGCCTGCCTGCCTGCCTGCTTGCCTGCTTGCCTGCCTGCCTGCCTGCCGCCTGTCTGTCTGTCTATCTGTCTTTCTATACACGCTTCTGACTGACAGCTCATGCATTACTCCATGAAGATTTCTAGACCTGTGCAGACGTCCACAATGGAAATGGCACACTCCTGATGGCCAGCAGTCTAATGGACACAGCTTTTATCTCTCCTTGGGAGTCCTACACCTTCTGTCAGGCACCATTCATCATTTGGGATCCTACTGTTATCTATTGAATTTCTGTGTGCATGTGTGTATAATATTATGTCTGTCTGTTAAATCCTTTTCTTTCTCTCTGTCTGTGTGTGTTTCTGTCTGTCTATGTTTCCATCTGTCTGTTTGTCTCTATCGTCTGCATGTCTGTCTGTCTGCTCATTTATCTTTCTGATGTCTGTCTGTCTCTGTCTGTCTCTCTCTTTCTGTCTGTCTGTATGTTTCTGTCTGTCTGTCTGTTTGCTCTTTGTATGTCTGTCTTTCCGTCTGTCTCTCTCTCTCTGTTAACTATTTGTCTCCCTGACATTGTCTTTCTATCTGTCTGCTTGTGTCTGTCTGTCTGTCTGTCTCTGTCTCTGTCTATCTGTCTCTCTTTAACACGCACACACACACTCTCTCTCTCACCCCCACCCCTCTCTCTCTCTCTCAGCTCTCTCTGTTATCTATTTGTCTCTTCGCCCCGTCTTTCTGTCTATCTGTCTGCTTGTATCTGTCTGTCTGTCTGTTTCCCTCTCTCTCTGTCTGTCTGTCTGTCTGTCTGTCTGTCTGTCTCTCTCTCTCTCTCTCTCTCTCTCTCTCTCTCTCTCTCTCTCTCTCTCTCTCTCTTTCGTGCAGGCACTGACCAGGTTACTGCGTGACCTATCCTTGTCCCCAACACACAGGCGCGTACAGATCAATACAGGTTCCTTGATTTAACCCTGCCCCACGGACGTGTTTAAACATTGACAATTAGGAAGCGATCGTTGTGAGGGCCCTCAATAATTGGCAGTGCACGCTCCTCACAATATTTCCTGCTGTGCCAACATGTTAGTTTGGCCTTCTCCTTCTTTTCTGTCTCTCTTTCTTTCTGTCGTTCTTTCTTTTGGTTGTTTCTTTCTTTCTTTTTTCTTTCTTGTCTTTTCTTTTCTTTTTGCTTCTCCTCCTCCCCATTCTTCTTGTTCTTCTTCTTCTTCAGAATTCTTCTTCATCGTCTTATTGTTGTTGTTGTTTTTCTTGTTCTTCTTGTTCTTCTTGTTCTTCTTGTTCTTCTTGTTCTTCTTGTTCTTCTTGTTCTTCTTCTTCTTCTTCCTCTTCTTCTTCTTCTCTTCCTCCTCCACCTCCTCCTCCTCCACCTCCACCTCCTCCTCCTTTTCCTCCTCTCCTTCTTCTTCTTCTTCTTCTTCTTCTTCTTCTTCTTCTTCTTCTTCTTCTTCTTCTTCTTCTTCATCATCATCATCATCATCATCATCATCATCATCATCATCATCATCTCTTCTTCTTCTTCTTCTTTCTTCTTCTTCTTCTTTCTTTCTTTCTTTCTTTCTTTCTTTTCTTTCTTTTTTTCTTTCTTTCTTTTTGCTTTCTTTCTTTTTTCTTTCTTTTTCTGTATATTTTCTCTTCCTTTCTTTCTTTCATTCATTCTTTGCTTCTTTCTTTTTCGTTATTTCTTTTCTTTCTTTTCGTTCTTTCGTTCTTTCTTTATTTGTCTTTCTTTCTTTCGTTCTTTCTTTCTTTTTCTTTCTTTCTTTCTTCCTTCCTTACTTCTTTTCGTTCTTTCTTTCTTTCTTTCTTTCTTATTTTCTTACTTTTTTCGCCTCTTCCTCCTCCTCCCCTCTTTTCTTCTTCTTCTTCTTCTTTTTCTCCTCCTCCTCCTCCTCCTCCTCCTCCTCCTTCTTCTTCTTCTTCTTCTTTCTTCTTCTTCTTCTTCTTCTTCTTCTTCTTCTTCTTCTTCTTCTTCTTCTTCTTCTTCTTCTTCTTCTCCTCCTCCTCCTCCTCCTCCTTCTTCCTCTTCTTCTTCGTCGTCGTCGTCATCGTGGTCGTCGTCGTTGTCGCATCCTCCTTCTTCTTGATTTGATTTCATTTGATAGACTGTCAGTCTATCTATCTCTCTGTCTGCCTAGCTGTGTCTCTCTGTCCGTCTGTCTCAGCCGATCCTTCGCGATCTATAGACCTTGATTGTTGGACTTGTTCAAACACTGGCCATTAGGAGGTGATTGTCAAGGGGATGATCGATAATTGGCCAAGCTCCTTGGACCACTTCCAGCTCTTAAGGCACGTGCGTTAGCAGGACTGCAGCCGCGAGCGTTTCTTCTGTTACCTTTCTTCTTTTCTGTCTTCCTCCTCCTCCTCCTCCTCCTCCTCCTCCCCTCACCATCATCATCATCATTATCACCACCTCCAGTACCACAGCCACACACACCACCTTTACTACCACCATCACCATCATCATCATCATCATCATCATCATCACCACCACCACCACCACCACCACCACCACCACCACCACCACCACCACCACCACCACCAACCACCACCACCACCACCACCACACCACATCACCATCATCATCATCATCATCATCATCATCACCACCAGTACTACAGCCGCCGCCAGCACCAACCACCACCACCACCACCACCACGAAAACCACCACCACCACACCACCACCACGAAAACCACCACCACCACCACCACACCTCCACCACCACCACACACCACCACCAAAACCACCACCACCAAAACCACCACCACCTCACCACCACCAAAACCACCACCACTAACCACCACCACCAAACCACCACCACCACCACCACCTCCACTACCACCACCACCACCACCACACACCACCACCACCACATCATCATCATCATCATCATCATCATCATTATCATCATCATCATCGTCGTCGTCGTCATCGTCATCGTCGTCGTCGTCATCACCATCAATCATCGTCATCGTCTCTGTCTTTTGTATCTTCGTTTCTCATTCTCCCTTCTTATATCTCTCCTTTCTCCCTCCCACTCTTCCACTCTCTGCTCCTGTATCTGTCTGTCTGTCTCTGCCTCTTTCTCTGTCTGTGTGTCTATCTTTCTCTGTCTCCGTCACTTTCTCTTTCTCTCTGTCTGTCTCTGTCTGTCCGTATGTCTGTCTGTCTGTCTGTCTGTCTCTCTCCATCTTCTAAGCATTGTCCCAACTCGTTGTCTTTTGTCTCTTTCTCAGTCTATCTTCATCTGCCTCCTCTATTCCACCCCTTTTGCTTTTTTCCTCTTTCTCTTATGTGAGCGAAAATAGCTCGCACTGCCGAGAAACGCCCAACAAGCCAGAAAGTCAGGCCCAGCGCATGGGGCTTCGGCGTGGGAGAGATCTGTTCTCGTTTAAGTCTTCCTGAGGAACAAAAAAAAAAGCAGGAGAATAGACCAAGAAGGCAGAAAATAGACCCCCACAAAAGTGCAGACCGGAGCAAGGCAGAAACAAAGAGATTGATAGAAAAGAGGGAATTCCTAGCACAGCATTTCCAGGAGGTGGGGATGCTGTTTCTACTGACAAGCCCTCAGACATCCCCACGGAATTGTTGATTTTTTTTTATACAACCAATAATGTGATAACATCCTAAGCGTTTTGTGCAACTTAAAGAGCAAAGTTCTCTAGAAGTTTTCACGTGCATTACAGTACATCATGTTCCGTTACATTCCGATACATAACAAGTTTCAAGGCCTCTGCAAACTCCAGCATGAAAGACTCTGGCGTTCTGACACGTTCAGCTCTTTGGAATCTCTCTGGGGATACTTGTATTCCCCCCGACAAGTCACATGTGTGCACAAGCTGAGAACGAACGTCTGGTATGTCTCTGTCTCTGTTATACTTTCTTTCCTGGCTGTCTGTCTGTCTGGCTGGCTCTGGCCCTGTCTCTTTCTTTCTCTGTCTGTCTGTCTGTCTGTAATCACATATATGTATGTACACACACAAACACACACACAGTAGCTCTATCTCTCTCTGTCTTCTAGCCAGTCTCCTATTTTAAGGTCGTTTGGTGTCACTCAAAGTGGAAAGACGTTAAAATTGAAGACGTACACACACACACACACACATGTTTATCTATCTATCTATCTATCTATCTATCTATCTATCTATCTATCTATCTATCTATCTATCTATCTATCTATCTATCTATCTATCTATCTATCTATCTATCTATCTATCTACCTACCTATCTATCTATTTATTTATCTCTCTATCTCTCTCTCTCTCTCTCTCTATATATATATATATATATATATATATAAAAATATCCTTCTTTCTTCCCTCCCCCCCCTCTCACTCTCTCCCCATCCTCCCTCTCTCTCTCTATCTCTCTCACACCCCTCTCTTTCTCTGTCAATTTTCTACTCAACTCTCCTCTCTCTCTCTCTCTCTCTCTCTCTCTCTCT
>CM054149.1:60555565-60560565 GCA_028751875.1 Rapana venosa | reverse complement strand
ATGGATCAATGGATGGATGGATGAATAGATGGATGGATGGATAGATGCATGGATGGATGGATTCATAGATTCATGGATGGATGGATGGAGGGAGGGGTGGATGGATAGATTCATTGGTAAACAGATAGTTAGCCAACCAGTTAGCCTGCATGTGATTATAAACGTGGCAGCTATATCAACACAAAGATGATTCATTCAAGCATCAATTACTGCTTTTTTCTTTTTCTTTTTCTTTGTTTTGTCCTTTACCCCTTGTTTATCTCTCTCTCTCTCTCTCTCTCTCTCTCTCTCTCTCTCTCTCTCTCTCTCTCTCTCTCCCCCTCCCCCTCTCTCTCACTCTGCAAGTATTATGAAAGAATGATGCAATCCTTGCGCAACGCCTTTGCATTTAGCTTTTGCTTAGAACGCAAAGGTTGGATGGAGGAGGTCATAGCCAGCCATCTGATGCCATGCGTTGTCCTGAAGATGAGCAATCAAACAGTGTTTTAGCGCTGCTAGGAGGATGCGAAAAGCAGGCTAGAAGACAGCCCCCACCTTTTCCCTACACATGCACCAATACTTAGCCTCCTGCATGGTATTCTGTCTGCTTACTCAGAGAGGGATCTTTCTTGTTGTTATTTTGTCTGTCTTAGCTGAGATGGCCATTTTCCTGAAGAGCCAGTTCGATGAACGCTATAACCGAGTGGTTAAGACCGTCCGAGTTCGATCTTTAGGGTCCACGAAGTCGTGGGTTCGAATCCCGCTGGCATATGGTGAATTACTTAAGGTGGCGATTTTTACGATCTCCCAGGTCGACTTTTAATGCAGACCTGCCAGTGCCTTAATTCAGTTCGTGTAAATAGATATACATATAAAGAAAATGAAATATGCACCGTTAAAGATCAGCGTTCGGTGAGTTACGGAAACACGAGCATACCCAGCATACATCCCCGAATGCGAAATGCGGCTACGTTCATGGTGGGCAAAAACGGTAAAATACGCCATGTCTCACCATTGCTGGACTTCAGAGCTCTAGCCGAGGCATGGGGAAAAGGAATAGCAGATAGACACTGTGGACCATGTTTCTCTGCTGTCTATATATGTTTGCTCGTATATTATGAGATTTTTGTTGCTGGTGGTGTTATTTTCTCTTTTTTTTTCGGGGGTTGGGGGGAGGTGTTTTTTTAAATATTTTTTTTTAGGAAAGTAGTTTTTTATGATTATTTGTTTATGTTTTGTTTTTGGTTGGTCTTTTTTGGGGTGGGGGTGGGGGGTGGGAGGAGGCATTGAGTGTCACTAGGATCCTCAATTTTGCTCATATGGCAGGCAGGAATAGTCGCTGTCTGAACGCTCAAAAAAGAAGAAGAAAGAAAGAAGAAAAAGTGCCAGGAAACCCAGCCTCCACGCCATGACTTGGATTTCAAAGCACAAACCTCACCCTGCAAAATAGTGTCAACCCCAAATTTTTATTTCATCTTTAGTATTTCACTGTCTACTATCAAAAAGGTGGGTTTTTTATCCATCCTTTCCTCCTTCTTTTCCTAATAGTTTTGCTTCTCAAGAGGCTTCTTTTCATCTCTATTCATGCATCTTTTTCACGTGGATTTAAAAGATCAAAAGCAAAAAGTAAAAATATAACCTACAAGCAAACAAATGGGATAAAGACAGAAAGAAACAAAATAATTTAGAGGAGATTAAAAAAAAGGGAGAACGAAAAATAGGAAGAGTAAGCGATGAAAGGAAGAAGAATGTGAAAAGAAAACATTCCCAGCAACAATGATGAAAGCCCCAGCGTTGAAAATGACCTGACCCCAAACTGAAGAAACAGAAGAATGGAAAAATGCGAAGCATGAGAAGAAGAAGAAGAAGAAGAAGAAGAACAACAACAACAACAATAGCTACAGATCAGCTGCAGCAACAACAGCTACAGCACAAACAACAATAACTTCAACAAACGACAAGAATAACCACAGAAATAAAAAAAAGAAGAAAACAGCAAAAAACTGTATCAAAAACTGTAACAACAACAAAAACAACATCATTATCAGCATCAACAACAGCAACAGCAAATGACAAGGGAGATAATTATGTGAGCGCAAAGATAAAGCAAGAATGTAAGGGGAGGAGATTTCACAATCAGTCCCTTATGCAGGCACCATCCCCCCTCCTATTTCCCCTTCCTTCGACTTCTAAGACAAGGGTGCATATTGGAACACACACACACACACACACAACAGCACGCACACACACACACGCACACACACCTATCGAAAATCATTTTGCAAGGTATAGATATTAAAACGAACACATACACTCACACACAATCACACATACACCCAAACATGAACACAAACACACACAAATGCGCGCGCGCACGCACGCACACACACACACACACACACACACACACACACACTCTCTCTCTCTCTCTCTCTCTCTCACACACACACACACACACACTCTCTCTATCTCACACACACTGGCATACTTTAATTTACAAATTTGCATACACACGGGGACCGGATGTAAAAAAGAACGCGAGTGCTTTTTCCATTATCCTCAAGCTAAAAGAATAAATAAATAAAATAAAATATATAAATGCGCGCGCGCACACACGCACGCACGCACTCACGCACGCACACACCTGTCCAAAATAAACTTTTAATGGATAGACGTTAAAACACACACACACACACACTTTTTGAGCATGATGCGCATGTGCTCACATGTTTGCGTGCGCGCGTACACACACATTCACACATACCCGACCCCTTCCCACCCACCCACCTACACACACTCACACACATCTCCTTGCATGCATGATAGAGTGTGCCGATTTCTGAGTTTCCCAGTCCTTTCCTTGGCGTTCTCTGTGAGTGAGGGAGATGGACGGCAGTGGATTCAGGCTGACTGAGTTGTGTGCACAGAGATGTGCCTGCAGGCCCAGCACACAGCTGGACATCTGACCAGTGATGTCAGAGGGAATGGGCAGCGAGGGTTTCAATCTGACAGGAGAGTTAATTAAAGTCGCGATGAGTGTGTTGTGTTGTGTTGTGTGTGTGGTCGTGCTTGCATGCATACACATGCACAATCTCAGCCATCAACTACTTGATAGAACCAACACTCTCTAATACATGAGCTAGGAGCATTTACATTTTTTAAAAAAGAACCTACATAATTTGACCTAAATTTAAAAGTACAGAATATAATATCACCAATATCGGAGAATACTTAAACCAATTTCTTCAAAAGAAAATAACTCCTACAGGTCTTGCCATAAAATAATTCTTCTTCTTCTTCAAAGTCTTCAAAGTCTTCTTCTTCAAACTCTTTAAACTCTTCTTCAAATTCTTCATCTTCTTCAAATTCTTCTTCAAGTTCTTCTTCTTCAAATTCTTCTTCTTCTTCAAGTTCTTCTTCTTCTTCAAATTCTTCTTCTTCTTCAAATTCTTCTTCTTCTTCAAATTCTTCTTCTACAAATTCTTCTTTTTCTTCTTCTTCAAATTCTTCTTCTTCTTCAAATTCTTCAAATTCTTCAACTTCTTCAACTTCTTCAAATTCTTCAAATTCTTGGTCTTGCACGTTCAATTACAGCTGATCAATATGCTTCTTTACATTCCGCTCTTTCTGCTTCCTCGCCACCTGACCTGAAAATCGGGATTCAAAGAGAGAGAGAGAGAGAGAGAGAGAGAGAGAGAGAGAGAGAGAGAGAGAGAGAGAGAGAGAGAGAGAGAGAGAGAGAGAGAGAGAGAGAGAGAGAGAGAATGAAAGAAAGAAAGAAGAAAAATGAAAAAGAAAAAGCAAAGAGAGAAAGACAGACAGAAAGAAAGAGAGAACAAACGAAAGAACAAAAGAAAAAAGCAAAAAGTACATAACATGAAAAGAAGGAGATGGACAGATTGGTGAGATGACAGACGAAATGAAAAAAATATATCACATAAAAAAGAAAGAAAAGCAATAACACAAACAAACCCAGAAGAGATAGCTTATGTAAGAAGAAAAAACAGGAGAAGAAAGAAATGAGATGCAAAAATCGGGAAAAGGAAATCATATCAGTGGCAACTATGAGACGACAAAGAAAGAGGGAAAGAAAAGAAAGAAAGAAAGAAAGAAAAGAAAGAAAGAAAGAAAAGAAAAGAAAAGAAAGAAAGAAAAGAAAGAAAGAAAGAAGGAAAAGAAAGAAAGAAAGAAGGAAAGAAAAGAAAAGAAAAGAAAAGAAAAGAAAGAAAGAAAGAAAGAAAGAAAGAAAGAAAGAAGAAGAAGAAGCGCGGCAGGCAAAGAAGAAGAACAACAACAATAACAACAATGATAACAACAACAACAGCTGAAATCAGCAGCAATCACAGACAAATTCAGAAAAACAAAAGAAGAAAACAACACAACTGATAATGAAGACTACATACAACAACAGCAGCAGCAACAACATCAACATCTGCAACAATAACGACAACAACATCAGAATAAGGACAGCCATGACAAGATAGAATTTGCCCACAGATAATGCTGGTGGATGGAAGTTATTTCACATCGATACCTGCACCTCTTAAACATGCCCACATTTCCTTCCCCACCCCCTTAAACACATATACATATATATACATGTGCTCACCCCTGTACATGCATATAATGGGTGGCGCTGCTCTTGTGGCGACACGCTCTCCCCAGGGGAGTGCAGCCCGAATTTCACGCAGAGAAATCTGCCGTGACTTAAAAGTGGTATAACTAAATCTATAAACAAATACATAAATATGTTTGTGCGTGCATGTGTGCGTGTGCGTACACACACACACACACACACACACACACACACACACACACACACACACACACACCACACACACACACACACACACACACACACACAACAACACACATACCATCCCCCACCCGACCCCCACCCCACCCCACACACCCTCACACACATTTCTCTGCATGCATGATAGGAGTGTGCCGATTTCTGAGTTTCCCATTCCTTTCCTTGGCGTTCTCTGTGAGTGAGGGAGATGGACGGCAGTGGATTC
>CM054149.1:60538065-60543065 GCA_028751875.1 Rapana venosa | reverse complement strand
GGGGGTAAGGAGAGGGGAGGGAGGAGAGTGGGGAGGGGGGGGCCCGGGGGTTACTCTGACAGTGATTGTGACAGCTGTCACTGTAATTGACAGTTCATTGACAGTACCCCCTGCAGGTCCTAAGGAGCTGAGAGATCGGAACTTCTCTGTTGATCTGTGGTAGGCTAAGAGGACAGACAGTAACTATAACTATGTGTGTCCATCGTGTCCGACGATGACCTCCAAAACAGCAGAGGAGGCAGCTGCTGTTTTGGAAACTGGGCAGAAATTTGATTATAGTGGAGATGCCTCGCCCACAGCACATCCCCACTCTCTCGGCCAAGTGGGCATAAGGACAGTCAGCGTTGGAGATGCTCTCCAAAGGCCAACCAGCCCCCAGGGCCGCAGCACGTAAGGTTCTGTGCGAGTCAAGCCTCCTAGTCAGAGAGTCATAGTCGATCACTGAAGACTAAGCTGTAAAGTGGAATTCCATGAGTGGGAAAGAAAGCCACTGGTCATACAGCCTCTCACTTTGCTGTTGCCCCCAGCGTCAATGGTTTAATCAAGAACTGTGATGAAGCCCAGGCGCTGACGGCCAAACAGAGGGCTGAGTTCTGAGCAGACTTAAGGGAACACGAGAGAGAGAGAGAGAGAGAGAGAGAGAGAGAGAGAGAGAGAGAGGAGAGAGAGGAGAGAGAGGAGAGAGAGAGAGAGACAGACAGACAGACAGACAGACAGAGAGAAAGAGAGAGACAGACAGACAGACAGACAGAGACAGAGAGACAGACAGAGATAGAGAGACAGAGACAGAGAGAGACAGAGACAGAGAGAGAAGAGGGTGGGGAGGGGCACAGAGAGAGGGAGCGAGAGAGAGAGAGAGAGAATAGAGAGAGAAGGTGGTGAGGAGGGGCAGACACAAAGAGAGAGGGAGGGAGAGAGAGGGATGGAGAATGAAAGAGAGAGAGAGGGGGGTGGGGACAGAGAGAGAGAGAGAGAGAGAGAGAGAGAGAGAGAGAGAGAGAGAGAGACAGACAGACAGACAGACAGACAGAGAGGCAGAGAGAGACACAGAGAGAGAAGTGGGTGGGGAGGGACAGAGAGAGAGAGAGGGAGGGAGGGAGAGAGAGGGATGGAGAAAGAAAGAGAGAGAGGGGGACAGAGAGAGAGAGAAGAAAGAAAGAGAGAGAGAGAGAGAGAGAGAGGGAGGGAGGGAGAGAGAGAGAGAGAGGGGGGGGGAGGGAGAAGGGACAGAGAGAGAGAGGAGAGAGAGAGAGAGAGAGAGAGAGGGGGGGGGGGGGGCACCAAACTCGGCTATTGCTCTGAGGTTCATCAATGGTGAGATTCTGCGTAATTAGGCGACCATTTCCCCGTTATTGTACTGTAGCTATTATTATATAGCTTACAGGTCGGAGTTTTCTAAATTTTTATTATTTAAAAAAAAATTCTTTTATATCGAGGTTAATGGAATAAGCTCTTATTTTCTTTTTTACATCCAATCCCCGTTTGTTTGCGGTTTTGTAAATTCGAACAACAGTTGGAGTAAGGCAGGGCTGTCTACTCTCACCCACTCTTTTCAACATCTTCCTTGAGAGAATCATGGCTGATGCACTGGAACATCATGAAGGATCAGTCAGCATTGGTGACAGAACGATCACAAACCTCCGCTTCGCAGATGACATTGATGGAATAGCAGGATCAGAAAAAGAGCTTGCCAGCCTAACAGAACACTTGAATAAGGCCTCCAAAACATACGACATGGGAATCAGTGCAGAGAAGACCAAACTGATGACTTATAACACCAACGGCATTAGCATTGATATCAGGGTTAATGACCAGAAGCTGGAAACAGTTCAAAGCTTCAAGTACCTGGGAGCCATTGTATCAGACCAGGGATCCAAGCCAGAAGTAGTATGCAGGACTGCACAGACAATAACAGCTTTGTCAAAACTAAACACCATCTGGAGAGATAAAAATATCTCACTTATCTCCAAGATCAGACTAATGCGCTCCCTTGTCATATCCATATTTCTGTATGCCTGTGAATCATGGACCCTGACTGCAGATTTGGAGAGAAGAGTACAGGCAGTGGAGATGAGATGCTTTCGGAGACTCCTTGGCATCTCCTACAAAGACCACATAAGCAACGAAAGTGTGCATAACAGAATCCAGCAAATCATTGGATCCTATGAGAACCTTCTAACGATCGTGAAAAAGCGTAAACTTAAATGGTATGGGCATTTCACAAGATCCAAAGGACTTGCAAAGACAGTTTTACAAGGCACTGTCCAAGGAGGAAGAAAAAGAGGCAAACCAAGGAAGAGCTGGGAGGATAACATCAGCGAATGGACAGGCCTAGAACTCAACAAAACCCTGAGAAAGGCAGAACAGAGAGAGGAATGGAGGGAACTGGTTGTTGAGTCTTTGAGGGTGCCCCCACGGTCATCAGACTACGGGACAGATAGATAGATAGATAGAAATTCTATCATCTGTTCCCACCAGCGAACAATGGCCTACTCTTACGAAAAGCGGAACTGGAGTTAACTTGTGCGCAAGATGTTCTGCGTGCGTTCGCACACGGGGCCTCGGCTTATAGTATCATCCGAAGGACTTTTGGGGAGAGTGGAGTCTGCACTGATGTTAACTCCAGGGGAAAATGTTTCCTTTGAACGAGAATCGAACCCGGGTCAGGAGATCACGAATACATCACTATAACCACCAGGCTATCCCGTCCCTGTTGTGACCACGTGGTGTTGTTGTGTGTGTGTGTGTGTGTGTGTGTGTGTGTGTGTGTGTGTGTGTGTGTGTGTGTGTGTGTGTGTGTGTGTGTGTGTGTGTGTGCGTGCGCGCGCGCGCGCGTGTATCTGCGTGCGTGCCTACGTTCGCATGTGTGAGAGTGTGTGTGTGTGTTTGTGTGTATGTGCGTGTGTGTATGTGTTTGCGTGTGTGCACACGTGCGTACGTGTGTGTGAGTGTTCGCGTATACTTGTATGATATGCGTGTGCACGCGCGCACATGTGTGTATAGCGTTCTATGTGCATGCATGTGTACGCCCATACTAGCATTCGCTCTTGAATCTTTCGCATGCTCATCCGGCATCACGCAGCCTCCCGCCATTGTTAGAGAGTTGATGATGCACAGAACAGAGGAATGGAGGAAGAAAGCAGGAGGAGCAGGATGAACAGATTGCTGTGTTGTGTGTGTATGGAGGGGGGGGGGGGAGGGGGTGGAGGGGGTTGGGGGGTTGGTAGAGGGGGAGAGGGGGGGGTAAGGGTATGGCAGTGTGTGTTTGCGTGTGTGCGTGCGTGCGTGTGTGTGTATGTGTGTAGATGTAAGTATAGGTGTGTGAGTTGATGTGTGTGCGTTTGCGTGCGCGCGTGCGTGTGTGTTTGTGTGTGCCTACGTTCGCATGTGTGAGTCTGGTGTGTGTGTGTGTGTGTGTGTGTGTGTGTGTGTGTGTGTGTGTGTGTGTGTGTGTGTGTGTGTGTGTGTGTGTGTTGGGGAATGATGGAGACAACTGTCTGCTGCACCGCGAAGTGCCTGGTTTGCTGTGGGTCAACAAAATTAATGGGAAGTAGTTGTCGGGGATTAGAGAGAAAGAGAGAGAGAGAGAGAGAGAGAGAGAGAGAGAGAGAGAGAGAGAGAGAGAGAGAGAGAGAGAGAGAGTGCGCGCGCGCGCGCGCGTGTGTGTTAGTTTGTTAGTGTGTTAAATCAAGTCAGGTCAAGTCAAATCAAAATGATCTTTATTGAGGTAAAAGATTAAGTTTATACAACTTTTTTTCATCCTGCCCTCACACACTAAAAAAAGGAAAATCAAGAAAATTGACATATAAAAGCAATCAAAATACAATGTTCACACATGTTGAAGACAAAATCGATGGAGATTTTTTTAAAATATATAAATCTGTTAGTGTGTGTGTGTGTGTGTGTGTGTGTGTGTGTGTGTGTGTGTGTGTGTGTGTGTGTGTGTGTGTGTGTGTGTGTATCTTATTTCCATATGTGTTTATTATTGCCTGTTTCCTTGTACCTGTTTAAAATTTACAGCAAAAAAAAAAAACAGAGATAATACCGCCCTCTCCCCTCCGAGCCCTCCCCCCCCCCCCCAGCCACCCTCCCCTCCCCCAAATAACAACCAAACAAGCAAAACACTCGAACGGACAAACAAAACTATAAAAAAAACCCAAAGCAAACAAGCAAAACACTCGAACAGACAAACAAAAGTTTTTAAAAAACACACCCAAAAGCAAAAAGAGAAACAAAAACAAATAATAACAGCAATAACCAAAAAACAAAACCCATCAAATCCCAAAACAAAACAAAAAAACAATACTTACATCTAATCACAACTACATCGGACAACGTACTCTGGCAAACCATATCATTTATTATTCGAGAAAACTGCTTTAAAAAGTTTCCAGTTTTTTTTGTTTTTTTCTATTTTATGTTTTGTGTGTTGTTGTACTGTTTGTTTTTTGGGGGTGGGTTTAGGATTTTGTTTTGTTTTGTGTGTGTGTGTGTGTGTGTGTGTGTGTGTTGTGTGTGGGAGGGGGTGGGTGGGGGGAGGGGGTGGGTGGGGGTGGGGGTTCGTGGATGGAGGGGCAACAAAAACAATATAGCTCAAAACTTATTTTGAGTCTGAAAGAGTAAAAGAAACAAAAATCCTGATTTCGAAATCTCTGGCGAGTGAGTGAGTATATTAAAAAAAAGCAGAAGCCCTCGTTGGAAGCTTACGGACTCATGCGTTTCAGCCTATGCTGAATGTATGTACATGTCGTGGTATGGGGACCATCGCGTGCTGTGCAGATGCATTATTCAGCTTGATCGACTGGAGGACGTAGTGGTGGAATAGGGAAGTCGCCTACAACTCTGGCTGAGTAAGTCATGATTCTAGGGGTGTGTTTTTGTCGTTAACTATGAGTGTGTGTGTGTGTGTGTGTGTGTGTGTGTGTATGTGTGTGTGTGTGTGTGTGTGTGTGTGTGTAGTGTGTGTGTGTGTGTAGTGTGTGTGTGTGTGTGTCAAAGTC
>CM054149.1:60518065-60530565 GCA_028751875.1 Rapana venosa | reverse complement strand
ATGAAAAAAAATCAACTAAATGTAAGTTGCAACATAGGTCATATCCATAAGAACTCTAAGTATTGAAAACATGTCCCACAAGACAACAAGAGACGACAGGCTGCATTATGTGAATTATTTACAGAGCCTGCCGTCAGCGCCTGGGGTTTATCACAGTTCTTGATTAAACCATTGACGCTGGGGGCAACAACAGCAAAGTGAGAGGCTGTATGACCAGTGGCTTTCCCACTCATGGAATTCCACTTTACAGCTTAGTCTTTAGTGATCGACTATGACTCTCTGAATAGGAGGCTTGAATCGCACAGTCCTTATATCGTGCTGCAGCCCTGGGGGCTAGTTGGCCTTTGGAGAACATCTCCAACGCTGACTGTCCTTATGCCCACTTGGCCGAGAGAGTGGGGATGTACCGTGGGCAAGGCATCTCCACTATAATCAAATTTCTGCCCAATTTCCAAAACAGCAGCTGCCTCCTCTGCTGTTTTGGAGGTCATCGTCGAACACGACGAACAAACATACATACATGGTGGCACTTGTGCAACCGAGAGCACGACTTGTCCTGTGGTACAACATCCCCGCTACTGACATGTAGACTCTAACGATGAGTGTCTGCTCGTTTGGTTGGTTGGTTGGTTAGTTGGTTGGCTGGTTGTGGGTGGGTTGGTAGGCTGGATGGAGTATTGGTTGGTTGGTTGTGGGTTGGTTGGTAGGCTGGTTGGAGTGTTGGTTGGTTGATGGGCTGGTTGTGGGTTGGGTTGTAGGCTGGTTGGTTGGTTGGTAGGCTGGCTGGTTGGTTGGTGGGCTGGTTGTGGGTGGGCTCGTAGACTGGTTGGAGTGTTGGTTGGTTGGTTGGTTGGTTGGATGGTTGGTAGGCTGGTTGAAGTATTGGTTGGATGGTTGGTTGGTTCTTTCGTTGGTGGGTGGGTGGATTGGTTAGTTGGCTGATTGGTTGGTTGGTTGGTTGGTTAGATGGCTGGAAGCCAATTGAAGTCCTCAGCGCAACATCAATTTTAGCACGCTAAAGAATCCACAGCACCAAAGCGCTGTCTGGCAAAACATTCTATTTAAAAAGTCACTGTCATGGGTACATATTCATTATAACAAATGAGTGAGATTTTCTAATATGCGACCGTTTCTTTTTCTCTCCACCATTAATTCTAGGTAGCCGCAATCCGGCTTCAAGGATGATGTTTTAACTCGACACCTATGTTCCTGCTTTAAAAAAAATATCATCCGTTCCTACCAGCACGAAATGGCCTCCTCTTCCGAAAGGCGGAACGGGTTTTTCACGTGTGCGCAAGATGTTCTGTATGCATTCGCACACGGGGCCTCGGTTTATTCCATACTGTGAGAGAAAGTCTTATCTTTTCTTTACATGATAATAAAAAAACAGCAACAACAAAGAACACCACAACAACAAAAACCTGAAGAAGATAATGCCAGCTCTGCCCTTTGAAAGGGGTATCAATTATTCACTGAGCTCTTTAAGGAAGAAACGAGAAAGGAAAGGGAAGACAGGTATTGTTTCGCGCGTTACATATTTGAGTTAGCTAGCCACTGTGTTTATGGAGTAGCGTGCCCCTGTACCTGTACCTGTGTTCTGGTGTGTGTGTATGTGTGTGTGTGTGTGTGTGTGTTCGTGCACATGTATGCGTATGCGGGCATGTGCTTGCGTCCTTACATGTGTGGGTTCATATGTGTGTGTGTGTGTATGCGTGTGCGCGTGCGCGTGTGTATGTGTGTGTTAGTGTGAGAGAGACGCTTTGACGCTTTGACCAATTTATTGTCATTGCCCAAAGAGGCCTATTGACAAGGAGGGTTATACACGACTTTCTTTTGTAAATACAAATAAATACAAGAAAAATCACATGATGCATTAACAAGTAATAACAAGGATGAACAATAAGAACCAATAAGCAATAACTAAAATAATGAAAAGAACATTCTAGAATGCTATATTAGACCATCCATTGACATTGTATGTGAAATTTTCAAAAAATATTCTTGCTGGAGACTACAGCGTAATTATAAATGTTTCTTTATGTGTTTCACAAAATGCTGGAGTTTACATAATATAAATGTTACTTTAGTTTAGTCACAAATGTTAAGCTAATTGGAACTTAGCTGTAATTGTCTTAATTTCAGTGCTTCAGCAATAAACTTTGCAACCGATTTGATCACAATATCATCATCGGACGATAAGATAGAAAAAATATCTTGCCTTCGGAAAGCTTCTAGATTGAGAACACCACAGTTTTCACGTATGGAAACATATGATTGACAATGAAACAGGAAATGCACTTCATCATCAAGAATATGACCACACATAGGGCATGGGAACTGTGTGGACGTCTCAGGTTGAAACCATCTTTTGTTTGCATTGAAGCCGAGTGTTCTTAGTCGAAATCTTGCATAAATTAGTCGATGCCATTTGTCAGTGACTATTCGAAGATACTTTTCAGCTTGAAAAGCACACTTAAACGAAAAAAACCAGCAGTATTTATCTTTACTTTCCATGTCCGAGTGCCAATTTTGTTTAAATGAACAAATGAGTCTGTCTTTCAATTCAGAAATAAACCCATGCTCGCTACCTACTTCCTGAGACAACCACACGATTCCAAAACCATGTTCTGATAAAAACTTTTTTACTTGATATGCCCAATTCTTCTTACCCAGCTCCATTTGTATAACCATCATGTCATAAGACTGCCTACATAAACGTGACCCTGGAAGTTTCAGTAGTTTTAGCCAGTATTTAATACACTTAACAGTGTGTGAGAGAGAGAGAGAGAGAGAGAGAGAGAGAGAGAGAGAGAGAGAGAGGGGACTGAGAGACAGACAGACAGACAGACAAACAGATAGACAGACCGATATAGAGAACGGCAGAGACAAAACAGGGTTACAGACAAATAGATAGGAACTGAGAGAGAGAGAGAGAGAGAGAGAGAGAGAGAGAGAGAGAGAGAGAGAGAGAGAGAGAGAGAGAGAGAGAGAGAGAGAGAGAGAGAGAGAGAGAGACAGACAGACAGACAGACAGACAGACAAGACAGACAGAGACAGAGACAGAGGCAAAAAGACAGAGGCAGAGAGACAGACACAGACAGACAGACACAGACAGACACAGAGACAGAGAGAGAGACAGAAACAGAGACAGAACCAGACAACCAACCAACCAACCACCCAGTCAGACAAAATAGTCCCCCCCAACTCCCCACCCCCACCCCACCCCCACCCCACCCCCCACCCCCCACCCCAGAATGTCAAAAAAGACAGACACACACGGGACGGACAAGACTTGAGAAGCTAACTGACTGACTGACTGACTGACTGACTTGACTTGACTGATGGGACGGAGCAGGAACAGGAAGAGGAACAGCGCAATAATTCCTGCTATGGCGTACAGGGCATGTAGGGTAAGGTTGCCTGCCACTTCAGCCAGCGATCAATAGACAGACATGCACGCATACACACAGACACACAGACAGACACACAGACATACAGGCAGGCAGACAGACGTAGCCAGCGAGCGAGCTTGAGTCTGAGTCTGCAGCCTCTTGCAATAATTAATAATATATATATATATATATATATATATATATATATATATATATATATATATATATATATATATATATATATATATATATATATATATATATATATATAAACAAAAGCATAGGCCTACCTCAGATCAGAGTGGCTGACCCCCTTTCTGGTTTCCTTTTCTTTTTAGTTCCCTCTGTTGGTCTCTATACCTTGTGCGGGAGGCTGGGCGTGTGTGTGTGTGTGTTGTGTGTGTGTGTGTGTGTTTTGTGTGTGTGTGGTGTGTGTGTGTTTGTGTTTGTGTGTGTGTGTGTGTGTTTGTGTGTGTGTGTGTGTGTGTTTGTGTGTGTGTGTGTGTGTTTTGTGTGTGTGTGTGTGTGTGTGGTTTTGTGTATTGGGTCGGGTTGGGTTGGATTGGGTTGTGGCGGTGTTGTGTTGTAGTGTGGTGTGGTGGTGTTGTGTTGTAGTGTGGTGTGGTGTGGTGTGTTGTGGTGTTGTGTTGTAGAGTGGTGTGGTGTGGTGTGTTGGGTTGGGTTGTGGTGTGTTGTGGTGTGGTGTGTTTGGGTTGGGTTGTGGTGTGGTGTGGTGTGGTGTGGTGTGGTGTGGTGTGGTGGGTTGGGTTGGGTTGTGTGGCGTTGTGTTGGGGTGTGTTGCATTGCGTTGTGTTGCATTGCTTTGTGTTGTATGGTAAACATTGAATTCATATATTGGTGTATGGTGTGCGTGGGCGTGTTCGCACACACACGTACGTGCGTGTGTACGTGCTGCGTATATGCGTGCGTAAAAATAAGTTTTTATGTCTTCTAGTCAATGGGTTTAAAATTGTGTTCACAATTGATGTGTGTGCGTGCGGGCGTTTGCGTGTGCGTGTGTGTGTTCGTGACAATTTATTTGAAAACCAATATGAAATATAGCTTTTGTGTCTTTGATATATTTGATGAGTATCAATCTGCCTGTCAGTATTGTAATTGCCCTTCATGGGATGATTAAAGTGTTTTTGACTTTGACTTTGACTTTGACTTTGCTGATTTGTCTTGTGTTGCATAGTGTTGTGTTGCATTGTTGTTGTTGTTTATTCTTTTATATCGAGGATAATGGAATAAGCACGTATATGCTTTTTCTACATCCATTCCCCGTGTGTTTGCGGTTTTGTAAATGTTTGTCATCTGTTCCCACCGGCACACAATGGCCTATGACACAATGGTGGTGTGTTGTATTGTGCTGAATTGTATTTGTATTGGTTGGCTTGGGAGTTCGCTTACATAGAAAACCCATATGAATAGGTGATTTATTAGGTGTAGACTTTCTTTCTCCTGTCTGGCTTCCTGTGGCACAGGGAGAAGAATCAGGCTGGCTTGCTTTTGGAGTGCAGAAGACAAGACGCGAGTAAACATGCTACAGACGTGCTTCAAAGATGACCGCTAGTTTCCTCTAGGAATGGTAATGAATCACTCCGGGATACATCCAGAAACAAATAAGGCAGTGTACAGTAAAAAATCACGAGTGATATGATAGTTATTCAAGGTCAAATTCAAATTCTTTATTTTTCCTGTCATCCCTTTAGGGTTATGGAAGATTTTAACAACAACAACAACAACAACAACAACAAACAACAAACAACAACAACAATAATAATAATAATAATAATAATAAATAATAATAATAATAATAATAATAATAATAATAATAATAATAATAATAATAATAATAATAATAATGATAATAATAATAGATGGAATTTATATAGCGCTAAATCTTGTAAAAACAAACAAATCAAAGCGCTTGCACTCAAATCATTTACACGCATGCAACTCTCCTTAAACATGATGAACACCATATTTCAAATCCATGCACGCGCACGCACGTACGCACGCACGCACACAAACACACACACACACACACTCTCGCGAACACACTTAGAAGGTGAAGGATGCTGTTGAAAATTAGGGACAGATATGAGGGAAAAGTCTCAGGTAGAAAATAAGTGTGTTTTGAGTTTTTACATAATATCAAGAAACAAAATCATGAATGAACAGCGTACACGCACCACGTGACCAGACATTTGAACACAATACCATAGGACAACGATTTTTCTGTTTACATAATATTTTCAAATCCTGTGAACATGGTTTATATGTTATTTCTAAAAATAGAAACCAGTTTAACAACATTGAAGAGAGTCTTGTTATTTGCTGCAGAAAAACAGAGTTTCATAGTTCAAAGTGTTTGGATGTTGAGCGTGAAATTTGGATAACGATTTTTTTTGCGCGTTTCATTCAACAACGCGGAAATAAATAAAAAAATAAGGTGATGAAATTTGTCATCAGTATCATCGCTGTTGCATTGTGTGCAGTATCTTTCATCATTTCATTGTCATTCACAGGACTGTGTGAAGTTAGAGCGTTTGCTCATTTACTTTCACGAGGACGATTTTTCTGTTGTTTGTGTTGAATTGTGTGTTTTTTTTCATCCTCACTCTTTAAAGCACCGTTTTCACTTCTTTTTTTTTTAAAGTAGTCTTGCAGATGTGATGTATCGTATATGAAATGTGCTGAATGCATTACCATTTTCTATGAACACCGAGAAAAACATCTTTGTTTCACTTCTAAGAAAACAAGAGCAAAGCAGCACATGGAAATGAGTAAGCAAGCAAACACATCGTTAATATGATAAAATCTAAATAAACAAATGACTAAAATAAATCAGTCAAATAAAACCTAGATTAAAAAAATACACCCTGTAAATACATAAATAACAAAACCAAAACCCGATAAAATAAAATAAAAAGGCAAGGAAATAAGGAACGAATGAATACATGAATACATCAGGAGGAAGATAGATAGAACTCCACCAGAGTTTTCATTGCAGGTAGACAGAAGAGAAGATGGGATTCATGCAAATCAGGACGGGTTCTGCCATTGGCAAAACTTTGACCCTTTCCTGCTAAAGAGACGTTCCCTTTTTCCACGGCTGATCAGGCGGGAACGCGTGTTTGAATTCCCCGGGGAAACTTCTCACCCACACACCCAGGGCGAGAACGCAATCATTACAGTACAGAACAGTATAGAACAGTACAGTGCAGTGCAGTATAGCACAGTACAGTATAGCACAGCACAGTACAGTACAGAACAGCACAGTACAGAACAGCACAGTATAGCACAGTACAGTGCAGTGCAGTGCAGTATAGCACAGTACAGCACAGTACAGTGCAGTGCAGTGCAGTATAGCACAGCACAGTACAGCACAGTATAGCACAGTACAGTACAGTGCAGTGCAGTACAGAACAGTATAGCACAGTACAGTATAGCACAGTGCAGTACAGTGCAGTACAGTACAGTACAGAACAGTACAGTATAGCACAGTGCAGTACAGTATAGTATAGTACAGTACAGTATAGCACAGTGCAGTACAGCACAGTACAGTATAGCACAGTACAGCACAGTACAGTATAGCACAGTATAGCACAGTATAGCACAGTACAGTACAGCACAGTACAGTACAGCACAGTATAACACAGTACAGCACAGTACAGCACAGTACGACGCAGTACAGCACAGTACAGTACAGCACAGTACAGCACAGCACAGTATAGCACAGTACAGCACAGTACAGTATAGTACAGTGCAGTACAGCACAGTACAGTACATCACAGTATAGCACAGTACAACGCAGTACATCACAGTACAGTACAGCACAGTACAGTATAGCACAGTACGGTATAGCACAGTGCAGTACAGCACAGTACAGTAAGTATAGTGCAGTACAGTGCAGTACAGCACAGTACAGCACAGTATAGTACAGCACAGTACAGCACAGTATAGTACAGTGCAGTACAGCACAGTACAGTGCAGTGCAGCACAGTACAGAACAGTGCAGTATAGCACAGTACAGTGCAGTACAGCACAGTACAGCACGGCACAGCACAGCACAGCACAGTACAGCACAGCACAGTGCATTGCAGTACAGCACAGTACAGAACAGCACAGTACGCACAGTACAGTGCAATCAGCACAGTACGAACACAAGTACAGACAGTACGTGCAGCCGTCAGTCAGTGCAGTCAGTACGTACAAAAACAGTACAGCACGTACACTACAGCACGCACAGTCCGTTACACTGCAGTAAGCGCTTACGTACAGTGAGTGCAGTAAAGCTAGTGCGTACAGCACAGTGCGCACAGTACAGTACAGCACAGTACAGCCAGTGCAGCACAGACGACGAAAACACGTACAGCCAGACAGTACTTACAGTAAAACACGTACAGCGAAAGCCAACACAAAACGCACAGTACGCACAGTACCTACAGCAAAATGCGCACAAGTAGTACATCACGTAAGGCGTACATACTTTACAGTAAACACGTCACCACAGAACAGTACGAACAGCACAGTACAGTACTACAGTACAGCACAGCACGTACAGTATGCACAGAGGGTTTTATAGCCAGTGCAGAAAGCACAGTCAGTAGTACGCAAGTTAGTGCGTACAGTGCAGTAAGCGCGTACATCACGTACGGTAAGTACGCCAGTCACTACAGTACATGGTACAGTACAACACAGCACAGCACAGTACAAAAAGTACGCCGCACAGTACAGTACAACAAGTACAGCAGTACATCGTAATTACGTACGTGCAGTAAGAAGTACAGTACAAACAGTAACCACAGTACAAAGGGTACAGTACGAACGACAGTACAGTAATCACATTTACAGACAGCACGTACAGTGGAGTACGCACAGTCGTACAAAAAAGACAGCACGCCAAAAAACTTTTTTAAATTTAGATCTCACTCGATGTGATTAAAACAGATCAGTGGATCGGGGGGTTAGGGGTAACGCGCCTGTTAAAAAAACGAAAAGTCCTGTGAAGTGTGCGGGGTTGCCGTTTGGGCCCAAAATTTTTCCCCCCAAACCATTAGAAGGTGGTGGTTGGGCGTTTGTCTTTCGGATGAGACGTTTAAACCGAGGTCCCCGGGGTTAACAAAAAATTTTTTAGCGCACGTAAAAGAACCCCGGCAACAAGAGAGTTGTCCTGCAAAATTCTTAGAAAAAAACCATCTGATGGGAAAAAATTCAGTGCAGGCAAAAACACCCCAAAAAAAGGGGGGCGCTGCTCTTGTGGCGAGCGCTTCCCCGGGAAGAGCAGCCCAAATTTCACCAGAGAAATCTCGTGATTAAAGTGGGTTTTAAAAAAATAAATAAAATAAATAGCTGTGGGGAAGCAGAGATTGAAGGGGAGAGAGAGAGAGAGGAGAGAGGGGGGGGGGGGGAAAAGGGGAAGAGAGGGGTAAAAAGGGGAGAGGAGAGAGAAGGGGAAGAGAGGAAGAGGAGAAGAGAGAGAGAGAGAGAGAGATAGGGAGAAAGAGAGAGATGGGGGGGGAAGAGAGGGGTAAAGAGAGAGAGAGAGTGGGGGGGGGGGGGGGGGAGGGAAAGGGGGGGAAAAAGAGGAGGGGGGGGGGGGGAGGGGGAAAGGGAAAGGAAAAAGTGAGTGCGAGAGAGAGAGAGATTGAAGGAGAGAGAGAGAGAGAGAGAGAGAGAGAGGGGGAGAGAGAGAGAGAAGAGAGAGAGAGAGAGAGTGGGGAGAAGAGAGGGGTAAAGAGAGAGAGAGAGTGGGGGTGGAGAAAGGGGGGAAAGAGAGAGAAAGAGGGGGAGGGAGGGAGAGGAAGGAAGGGAGTGAGGGAGAGATAGAGATTGAAGATTGAAAGAGAGAGAGAAAGAGAGAGAGTGGGGGGAGAGAGTGGTAAAGAGAGAGAGAGAGATGGGAGGGAGGAGGGGTAAAGAGAAAGAGAGAGAGAGTGGGGGAGAGGGAGAAAGGGGGGAAAGAGAGAGAGAGGGAGGGAGGGAGAGGAAGGAAGTGAGTGAGAGAGAGATTGAGGGAGAGAGTGAGAGAGAGAGAGAGAGAGAGAGATTGAAGGGGAGAGAGAGACAGGGAGAGAGAGATTGAAGGGGAGAGAGAGAGACAGAGAAAGAGATATTGAAGGGGAAGAGAGCCAGAGAGAGAGAGCAGGAAATGACTTAAGTAGGCGGGAATAGCTAAAAGGTAAGGAAAGGGGAAGAGAGGTCTAGATTTTTAGTATGGTTACAATAATAATAATAATTATATGGCTGCCTTTTTGTGTCAAAGAGGAGCATAATTCAACATTTTTTACAGCCTAGCTCACAGAACTGACCATAAATTTATTATGAGACTATAAACCGAGGTCCCCCCTGCGCTTGCACACACGTTAAAACCTGTTCTGCTTTTCGGAAGAGTAGGCCATTGTGTGCGCATGCCGAAGGGAACTGATGACAAAATTTACAAAACTGCATACATACGGGTACTGGGTGCAAAAAAATCCCATGCATGTTTTTTTTCTATTATCCTCATCATAAAAGAATAAATAATAAATAAATGAATAAATAAGGAAAGAAAGCTGTTGCGTCCATAGTAACCAAGATGTTATCCTTGAGTGCAGGAACAAACAAACAAACGAAACATTTCTAGCTCTTGACTAAAATCTGACTCAGTTTTATCAGATTGTTTTCCTTTGTATAATCATTATGTCCTTCATGTGCAAAAGCAAACATTTCCTCTTTGTTGCCTGCTAAGCTTGTGATCAAAATATATACACGCATGCTGACAAACGTAGAATTTCATGCAAATAACCGACTGCCATGATTTACTCTTTTCCAGCATGGCTTTGTCATCATTAATCTTTCTCTGTGTTTTTTTGCAAAACGAGCGAAGGTACATTTTCTTTTAACCCTTTCCCATTTTTATCCGCCGTAGCCCACTGTAGCCCGCTGGCCCGCGTATATTTATACCCGCCGCAGCCCCCTGACGTCATTTCAGCCTAGTGGGTTAATGGTGAGGCGATAGCCGAGTGCAGTCAAGGCGAGTCAAAAACCCTTTAATCATCCCATGAAGGGTAATAGCAGTGTGATTGTAATTGCCAGCCATTCAAACAAATAACGAACCAGATACCCATCTTCCAGGTACGACTGTCATTTCTTGCTTGTTAAAACAAGATTAGATGTTAAACACTACATCGCACTCTACACAACTGTACATTACAGCCCGATTCTCTCCAGCGGAGCATGAGAGGCCGAATGAAGGAAAGACAGACAGCCAACAGTCAGTGACAGTCCATTGAAAGAGTCTGCACAGGCCTTTAAATATGAATGGCCCAGGGGGAAAGGGGGAGGAGGAGGAATAGAGAATGATCTCTGAGACTCTGGCTCTGCCCACTCCCCCAGGCACCTACATTACAGGACAGGAGGCGGTGCATTGAGGCGGGAAGGACAAAAGGGATGGGGATCAGTTGCACTGTCCCCAGGGCTGGGGTCCTATGGATAGGCCCACAGCTCTAGATGAGGACCTGAGTATTGCCTGGATACCGAAAACCTGACAGGCTAATTCACTGCATCGGTGGTCTACAGATAACGCGCCTGCCTAGAAAGTGAAAAGTCCAGAAAGTGAAAAGGTCGGAAAGTGAAAAGTCCGGAAAGTGAAAAGGCCGGAAAGTGAAAAGTCCGGAAAGTGCAAAATCCGCGTCGAAACTATGCGGTGGTTCAATCCCAGTTTAAGCCAAAACTCCCTCCCCCCCCCCCCTTCATCCATTAGACCATGAGTGGTGGTCTGGGTGCTAGTCTTTCGGATGAGACGATAAATCGAGGTACCGTGTGTGCACGAAAAAGATTTAGCGTACGTAAAATAACCCACGGCAACGAGAGAGTTGTCCCTGACAAAATTCTGTAGAAAAAAGCCACTCAGGGAAAGAAATACAGCTGAAAACAAGAAAAGGAAACAAAATGGGTGGCGCTGTCCTAGTGGCGACGCGTTCTCTCCGGGGAGAGCAGCCCGAATTTCACGCAGAGAAATCTGCCCTGACTTAAAGTGGCATGAAATGACGACATGCCATGAAATTGGTAGAGAGGCGATGCACTTTGATGGGAAGGAAGACAAGGGTTGGGATCAGTTGCATCCACTGCAGGGGAAAGTCTTCTTCATAGGCCTACAGCACTAGATAGGGATCAGAGTATTGACTGAATATAACATCCTGACAGGCTAATTCGGGTCTGAGTAGTGACTTGAATCTATCTATCTTCCGATGAGACTATAAACCGAGGCGCCGTGTGCGAAGCGCATGCAGAACATCTTGCGCACATGTTAAATCCTGTTCCGCTTTTCGAAAGAGTAGGCCATTATGTGCCGGTGGGAAAATGTGACAAAATTCACAAAAAAACGCATACACACTGGATGTGAAAAAGCACATGAGTGCTTATTCCATTATCCTCGATTTTAAAAAAAAGCGCTTTGATTTGTTGCTTTACAAGATTCAGCACTATATAAATTCTATACATTATTATTATTATTATTATTATTATTTATACATGACTGTGTGAGCGACAGTGTACAGGTGAGAAAGTCTGTCAGTGTGATGAAGAGTGAATGTTGTGTGATAGGGTATTTTTTGGGTTGGTTATTTTGATCGCATGGTTGGTTGGTTGGTTGGTTTCATGATTTTAGTTAGTTAGTAGGTGGTGACAAGGCATGCGTGTGTGCGTTTGTTTGTTTGGTTTGTTTGTTTGTTTGTTTGTTTAATGTTCCATTCACTACTTGGAGATATAGACACACCGGCATTCCAACCAACACCCCCCCACCCCTCCCTTCTCTCTCTCTCTCTCTCTCTCTCTCTCTCTCTCTCTCTCTCTCTCTCTCTTTCTGCGCAAGTGTAAGTGTGTGTGTGTATGTGTGTGCGCGCGTAAATGCGTATGCGTGTGCCCATTCTAGCACGTGCGTGTGTAACCGCTTAGATGAAAATTTTTAAAAGTCTACAGTAGAACAAGAACAAAACATAACAAGTCAAACTAATACAAACAGACAAATAGTGTTACCCCCCCCCCCCCACCCACCCACCCACCCCCACCCCTAAACCATCGCCTTTTTCACTGACTGTCCGTCCTTCTGTAAAACACACG
>CM054149.1:60510565-60515565 GCA_028751875.1 Rapana venosa | reverse complement strand
TTTATTTATTCTTTTACATCGAGGATAATGGAATAAGCACTCGTGTGGTTTTTTTTTTACATCCGGTCCCAGTGTGTATGCGGTTTTGTAAATTTTGTCATCTGTTCCTACCGGCACATAATGGCCAACGCTTTCGAAAAGCGGAACAGGATTCAGCGTGCGCGCAAGATGTTTTGTGTGAGTGTGTTTGTGTGTGCTTTACTTCTGCTTCTCCGTGATCAGCCAAACATCCTGGGATGGTCTACTGACAGACAAGAAGCTGAAGGCAGCAGCTCTGAGGTGTGCACGCATATCCACTTCACAGGTAACGTGGGTTGAAGACAGCCAATGCACACATGCACACAGCGACACACACACACACACACACACACACACACACATACACACACGCACAGCGACACACACCTACGCACAGCGACACACACATACACACACACACACACACACACACACACACACACACACACACACACACACACACACACACACACACACACACACATACACAAACACGTGTGGATCGCTGGTCTGTGTGGATCGCTGGTCTGTGTGGATCGGTGGTCTGTGTGGATTGGTGGTCTGTGTGGATTGGTGGTCTAGAGGTAACGCGCCTGTCTAGAAAGCGAAAAAGTCCGGGTCGGAAGTATGCGGTGGTTCGTATCCCGTTTGGGCCCGAAAATTTTCCCCCATCCATTGGACCATGAGTGGTGGTCTGGGCGCTAGTCTTTCGGATGAGACGATAAACCGAGGTCCCGTGTGTTACACAAAATTATTCAGCGCACGTAAAAGAACCCACGGCAACAGTGGAGTTGTCCCTGGCAAAATTCTTAGAAAAAAGCCACTCTTATAGGGAAACAAATGCAGTTGCAGACAAAAGCAAAAAAACAAAAAAAAGGGTGGCGCTGCTCTTGTGGCGAAGTGCTCTCCCCGGGGAGAGCAGCCCGAATTTCACGCAGAGAAATCTCGTGACTTAAAGTGGTATAAATGGAATAAATTAATGAAATGAAACACACACACACACGCGCGCGCGCGTGCACGCATACACATACGCAGAGCCACACACATACACATACCGTCCTTCACTAACTAATGTATTACCTGTGTGTGTGTGTGCGTACCTACGTGTGTCGTGTGTGTGTGTGTGTGTGTGTGTGTGTGTGTGTGTGTGTGTGTGTGTGTGTGTGTGTGTCTGTGTGTGTGTGTGTGTGTGTGTGTGTGTGTGAGTGTGTGTGTGTGTGTGGTTTTCAATAACTGGTTTTGACTATCGTAATTTTTGTCATAGATTTGATCTGCAGCGTAACGTGTCTGTAATATTTGTTTTAATTTGTTATTGGTTGCATGACTGTGTAAGAATAGGTGGAATGCAAGCGCTTTGATTTGTCTTTGCAAGCTATAGCGCTATATAAACTCTTATGTATGATGATGATGATGATTGTTGTTATTATTATTATTATTATTATTACGACTACACACACACAAACACACACATAAAGTTCACAACTAACATGGACTGAAGACAATCAATGCACACACAAACAAACACTAACACTAACACACACAAACACACACACAAAAGCACACATACACACACACACAAAAACACACAAACAAACACACACACAAACACACACACACAAACACACACAAACACACAAACACACAAACACACACACACACACACACACACACACACACAGTTCACAACGAAACATCGATTGAAAGACAATCAAGTGTGCTCAGACATTTCAGTTCATAATGCGGAGATTCAAACCAACGACTTCAGAGACCCCTAGGATTGAAGTCAAACAATCTTCAACCACTCGGCTATAGCATCCATCCATCAGGTTATTTTGATAATTTAGCTGGGGAATTCCATGACGCTTTCTTTGTTTATCTTTTCATTGATAAAAAATGAAAACATTGTACATGCTCGAAATGGAATAACAAAGCCTACAGTTACAAGGATTTATTATCTTTGATGTCCAGGTTTGATTTATGCATTTTCAAATCAAGCAACAACAATAACCATCCAAAACCAAGACAAACCCAAACGATACGCAAAAATACAACAAATAATAAGCGGAATGATGTGTGAGATACCCCCCAAAAACAAATCCCCAGTTGCAAATGAAATATGACTTTCATTGGAGATTTCGTCTTCCTTTGGCTAGTTTTGTTTTTGACAAGATAACATCGACAAGCTTGATTCATATTCCTACTGATGAATATTATTTGGGTTTTTTCTCAAAGAATCGGCTTTCCAGTTGGAGAAATACTGACGGGCAATAACTGTGCCGGCATGTCGTGAGTTATGTCCCTTTGCAACTTCACCCTTCCCTTTGTGTTCACTAGGGGTCGCTGAAAATGGATTTTACTAAAATAATGGCTATAAAAAAGAGGACATTCTTTTTTTTTTCTACCCTTGTAAGCTTCGTGCGCTCACAAATACGCGCGTGCGCGCGCACGCGCGTGTGTGTGATTGTTTATTTTACAGGTTTTCATGATAACCGTATTTTTTTCTCTAGTCACATTCTCTCCTTTTTTCCCCCTATGAAAAGCTGAATGATAACTCTATCAGTGTATACACTGCATTAAATCAATCAATCAGCCAACTAATCATACACCCATCCACCCACCCACCCAACCACCCACCTTACCACCTATTTAGCCAACCAACCAGCCAGCAAACAACTCAACCAGCTAAACAAAGCAGCCAGACAACCAGCCAACGATCCCAAAACAACACACATGCTATGCTCATTATTTTGCCTATACATACACACACACACACACACACACACACACACACACACACACACACACACACACACACACACAACTGTAACCATCCCTCCCTTCTGCGCTACACCCCTCCCTCCCCCCCCTCCTCCACGCTCTTCCTTTTCATATCCATCCTTTCCCCAATCCTCCCCTCTCCCCGACCGCCTGCGGCCCCCCCCCCCCCCTCCACCCCTCTCCTCCAAATTTGCTCCACATCTCTCACGTCCATCACAAAAGCGCTTTCATCATCACCACCACTGTCGTCCCTAATACCACGGCAAACACGACCACCGCCATCACTACACACACAACGATGTGTGTCAGTCTTCGTCGATGTTGTCGTTGTTGTTGTTGTTGTTATTAATATTACGGGTTATGGGTGTGCTTACGTAAGCAGGTTTTGGATGGACGGATTAGTGAAGAAGAGAAAGAGAGCCGTTTCATTTAGGTAAGGGTATGTGTACATTGTTGGAAATAGATCTGGAAGCCTTTAGTCAAAGACAAATTTTGAAAAAAAGAACAGAAGTTAAATTGTTCGCTGTCCGGTTGATGGAAGAATGGAAAGAAGAATAAGTAGAAAAAAGAGAAAGAAAAGAACAATTCTGAAGAAGATGAATTTTAAAGAAGGAAGGGGAAAGGAAGAATTCTGAAGAAGAAGAAGAAGAAGAAGATTTGCGAAGAAGATGAAATGCAAAGAAGAAGAACAATTGCAAAGAAGAAGAATTCTCAAGAACAAGAAGAATTGCAAGGAGCAAGAAGAATTGCAAAGAGCAAGAAGAATTGCAAAGAAGAAGAAGAAGAAGAATTGCAAAGAAGAAGAAGAAGAAGAAGAAGAAGAAGAAGAAGAAGAAGAAGAAGAAGAAGAAGAAGAAGAAGAAGAAGAAGAAGAAGAAGAAGAAGAAGAAGAAGAAGAAGAAGACACGAAAAGAAAAAAATATGACCAAAGCTGCTGTACATTGTTGTTCGTTATAATATTGCCATGACATTTTTCTTTCAACCCAGGTGCTTTGATGAAAGCACAAGGTATGCAAAGCTCCTTCAACATTCTTCAAATAATAGCTACTATGTCCAGCAGGTGGTGGCACAAATACAAAAGCAAGGTTTGCACAGTTCAAACAAACAAACACATACACACGCACGCACACACATTCACTCACACATTCACTCACACATTCATTCACACACATTCTTACACACACACGCACGCACACACATTCACTCACACCTTCATTGACACACATTCACACACACATTCATTCACACACATTCACACACACATGCACGCACACACATTCACTCACACATTCACTCACCACATTCACACACATACACACACGCTCGCGCGCGCATGTATGCGCGCATATACATACACACATAAATACATACATACATACATACAGAGAATCGTATCTGAATAAGTTTTATTTCCACAAGATGAAAGAATATCTTCTTTTCTAGATTGTAATCTAACTTTCTATAACAACATAAATCCTGAAAAGCAAATAAGCAAATTAATAACAAAGAAAGGGAGAAAATTCACAAGCACCATTTTGGAAGTATCAATCAAATATGGAAGATATGTCTTCATATGATTCTTCATAACTGTAAGGGAAGATATATATATATATATATATATATATATATATATATATATATATATACAAAACAAGCACAGAGAGAGAGAAAGAGAAGAGAGAGAGAGAGAGAGAGAGAGAGAGAGAGAGAGAGAGAGAGAGACAGACAGACAGACAGACAGACAGACAGATCTTTAGATAGACAGACAGACAGAGACAGAGAGACACAGAAAGAGACAGAGAGACAGACAGAAGCAGAGACAGCGAGACAGAGACAGAGAGGCAGCAAGACACAAAACACACACCACACACACACACACACACACACACACATACACACACACACACACACACACACACACAACAGACACACACACACACACACACACACAGAAAGACAGTGACAGACAGACAGAGACAAAAGATCACACACACACAGGGAACAGACAGGAAAAACAGAAACACACAGACACAAACAAAGCACCCAAGGCAGACAAGACAGACAGAAGACAGACAGCACACGCACGCACACACACAAACACACACAAACACACAACACTTACACACACACACACACTTACACACACACACTTACACACACGCACACACACACAACACTCGAACACACACAAACACACTTACACA
>CM054149.1:60478065-60505565 GCA_028751875.1 Rapana venosa | reverse complement strand
TTTACAAAACTGCATACACACGGGGACTAGATGTAAAAATGCACATGAGTGCTTATTCTATTATCCTCGATATAAAAGAATAAATTAATTAATTAATTAATTAAAATACTGTTTGTGCCCGAAACTTTTCCCCCATCTGTGAGTGATGGTCTGGGTCCTAGTCTTTCAAATGAGACGATAAACCGAGGTACCGTTTGAAACACGTATTTAGCGCACGTAAAATATAACCCAATCCCGGTTACAAGAGATTTGCCCATGACAAAATTCTGTTTAAAAAAGCTACTTAGATAGGGGAAATAAAATTGATACACACGCAGACAGGAAAAGAAAAAAAAAGGTGGCGTTGTTCTTGTGGCGACATGCTCTTCCCCAGGGAGAACAGCCTGAATTTCACGCAGAGAAATCTGCCGTGACTTTAAGTGGTCTAGAATACAATACGATAACGATACCATACAATACAATACAATACGATAAGATACAATACAATACAATACAATACAATACAATACAATGCAATGCAACACAACACAAGACCTTACGATACGACAGGACACGACACAACACGATACGATAAGATACGATGCGATACAACACAACATAACACAATACGATACAAATACAATACAAAACGACACATTACAATACAGCGCAAATATAACACAACGCAATGCAACAACACACCACAACACTATACATTTCGATACTGGCAATTCGATGCTGGAAAAAGGGAAAAAAGGATGGTCGTTGTAAAGAAGACTATATTTTTTTTCTTGCAAGTTTTTCTTCCCGTTGGGCGGATGGGGGGGGGGGGGGGGGGGGGGGGGGGGGGTAGGGGTTGGGGGATGGAGAAGGGAGGAGGAGAGGAGGAGATCGCATTCACATTATGACATTTCGATGCCCTTCAGACGTTGCTTCTTTCCCGCCCCAAAAACAAACTCAGATTCAATTTCATACCCTGAAAATGATGACCACCTGAAGGCCAAAGTTTCCCTTTTCCATCTTGGCGATTCCACTACAGAAACCATCTGCTCTAAGTCAGACAGCTATGACTTGTCAAGTTCTGCGTTGTCTTTCCTTGACTAGCTCCAAATGATCAGTAGACTCTTCAGCTGCTTCTGCTATTCCTTTTTTGCAATAATTCTGGTACTATTCCATCGAGAAGTCGGGAATTGTTTCGTTTTTAACTTGTTGCTTGAAGAACGAACAACAAAGTGTTTCCAAGTAAGTAAGTAAGTAAGCAAGCAAGTAAGCAAGTCAGTCATTAAGTAAGTTAGTGAGTAAGGAAGGCCGGAAGGAAGGGAGGAAGAGAGGAAGGAAGGGAGGAAGAGAGGAAGGAAGGAAGGGAGGAAAAGAGGAAGGAAGGAAGGGAGGAAACAATAAAGGAAGGAAGGACAAAAGATAAGCAAGCAAGTAAGTAAAAGTAAGCAAGCAAGTAAGTAAGTAAAAGTAAGTAGGAAGGAAGAAAGGAAGTACGTTTCTGTCCGTCAGTCCTGTCTGTCTGTCTATCTGTCTCTCTCTCTCTCTCTCTCTCTCTCTCTCTCTCTCTCTCTCTCTCTCTCTCTCTCTCTCTCTCTCTCTCTCTCTCTCTCTCCTCTGCCCCCCCCCTTTTCTCTCTCTCTCTCTCTCTCCTCTCTCTCTCTCTCTCTCTCTCTCTCTCTCTCTCTCTGCCCCCCCCCTTTCTCTCTCTCTCTCTCTCTCTCTCTCTCTCTCTCTCTCTTCTCTCTCTCTCTCTCTCTCTCGCACAAACACCCCCCCCCCACACACACACACACGTACGGTTTATTTTCTGCCTACCCAGTCCATTATCTTGCCCTTTTTTCAAGCAAAAAATCTGACAAATCTTTTCTTTCGAACTTGTTAATGAACTACCTTGTGGTCAGACTGACCGGTGAATCGGTGGTCTAGAGGTAAAGCGCCTGTCTAGAAAGCGAAAAGTCCGGGTCGGAAGTGTGCGGTGGTTCGTATCCCGTTTGGACCCGAAACTTTTTCCCCATCCATTAGATCATGAGTGGTGGTCTGGGCGCCAGTCTTTCGGATGAGACGATAAACCGAGGTCCCGTGTGTTGCACATAATTATTTAGCGCACGTAAAAGAGACCCACGGCAACAAGAGAGTTGTCCCTGGCAAAATTCTGTAGAAAAAAGCCACTCTGATAGGGAAAAAAATACTGTTGCAGACAGGAAAAAAGAAAGAAAAAATGGGTGGCGCTGCTCTTGTGGCGACGTGCTCTCTCCGGGAAGAGCAGCCCGAATTTCACGCAGAGAAATCTGCGTGACTTAAAGTGGTATAAATAAATAAATAAATAAATAAATAAATAAATAAATAAATGACATCCTGCAAAGTATCAAGCATAGGAGAAAAGCAGGTACCACACATTCCATCCAGTAGAGAACGCAGAGGAAGAAGAAGGAAGAACGTCTTGCTTTGCACCACGTAACGACAAAATTACCACTTAAGGACACCGGCAACGTCTATTTCCCGTTGCCAATAGTTTGTTGAATGCTAGTTTTGTGTGTGCATGTGTGTGTGTTTGTGTGTGTGTTTGTGTGTGTGTGTGTGTGTGTGTGTGTGTGTGTGTGTGTGTGTGTGTGTGCATGTGTGTGTGTGTTGTGTGTGTGTGCGTGTTGTGTGTGTGATGTGTGTTGTGCGTTTTGTGTGTGTGTTGTGCGTGTGCGTGTGTGTGTGTTGTGTGTGTGTGTGTGTGTGTGTGGTGTGCGGTTTTGTTGTGTGGTGTGTTTGTGACAAATAGATCGAAAGAGCACGCAATGTGTGTGAATGTGTGTGTGTTTCTTTGTTTTTTGTTGCTTTTTTTCTTCTTTTTTTTTACAGTTCCATTCTTTACAGCCCCTTTGTCAATAAATCTCTGTGTTCTGATCACACAAAGGCCTTTACGGTTTGCTCTTTATATCGTTGTTTCTTTTCCTTCTTCTTCATTCAACGGCGCTTAAATCAAGTGTGGACCGTTGTCTTTGCTTGAAAAAGGTCAATTGGAGAAACGAACGGAAATTCTGTATGTGTGTGTGTGCGCGCGTGCGCGTGCGCGCGTGTGTATGTGTGAGAGAGAGACAGACAGACAGAGAGAGAGACAGAGAGAGAGAGAGAGAGAGAGAGGGGAGAGAGAGAGAGAGAGAGAGCACGCAATGTGTGTGTGCATGTGTGTGTGATAGACAGAGAGAATGCACACAATATTATGTGTGTATGTGTGTGCCTGCGCGCATGTGCGTGCATGTGTGTGCGCACGCGAGCACATGTGTGTGTGTGCATGTGCGTGAAGGTGTGTGTGTGTGCACGCACGTATGTGTGCGATAGTTTTTAAAAATTATTTTTCTTCATGTTTATGACCATACTACCACTAAAGCCTAGAGATCGGCTTAGACACACTTTCCACTGTTATCATCGAAATAGTTGATTCTCACAAACTTTCGCCACACATCTCTGTGACTTGTTCCTCCAAGCTCAGTCAAATAATTATACCCAGAAACTATTCAGAACTTGAAAGAAAAGCAGACCGCTGCAAGAGGCATGCATACTACATGTTCAAAATAGTTGGATAAACAACAGCTTACCTGTCATGTGAAGCACTTCAGGTGAAATCCTTCTGTCAGTTACTGAGAATAAGGGCTCGAACTCTTAATGGTTAACAAAGGTGACGTATCCAATCTTGAAATGAAACTTAAGAGCTCCTTACTCTTAAAATAAGAGCCAAGAACTAGTTCTGTTTTACATTTTGAAAATCACTGTAGAAAACTACAATTTTCCTGACGGGTATGCGAACAAAAAAACAAAACAAAATAAAGCACACACAAGTGGCACGAAAGCTCTTTTATAGCGATGTTAATAAAAACAACCCAGTTTTTTCCTAACAATAATGAGGCGATCATGAAAACTGATATACTACAAAGTTTAAAGTCGTTCTTGCTCGAGTGTTTTATATATACATTTAAACTCTAAAAATGAGATAGTTGGCCTTTGCTCTGCAGATATTCACAAGAAAATCATCATCATCATGAAAAAATGCTCTTATATGAGAGCAATTTTAGCTTGATTTCAAATAGAAAGGATTTAATTTTCCAATAACAGGCGACAAATGGCGATCAAGATGCACTTGCAATCAAAATGCTTAGCATCATAATGTTTTTTTTCTGTTCATAAACACGAACAACCAAGTAAGACTTGTTCTGAAAATGTCTCAGAATTAAGAAGGGTTGCGATATGCATTTAAACAAAGCAAAAACAATAAATGAATAAATAAACTCGTAGTGCTGCTATTGTCATCAGATTTTAGATACAAATACTGTAACCAATCATTAGATATCTACAAAAACTAAAACCTTCGGATGAGACTATAAACCGAGGTCCCCTGTGCTAACGCACGCAGAACATCTTGCGCACACGTTAAATCCTGTTCCAATTTTCGTAAGAGTAGGCCATTGCGTGCCGGTGGGAACAGATGACAGAATTTACAAAACCGCATACACACGAGGACCGGATGTAAAAAGGACATAAGTGCTTATTCCCTTATCCTCGATATAAAAGACTTTTTTTTTTTAAATCAGCTTTTACATACTAACACTTAAACCAATCTTTCCTCTGGAAAAACCCAAACATAAAAGAAAAACCTAAACAAGCAAACAGATCTGAATGTACTCAGTATTTCAACCAACACACACAAAAAACCCCACTTCAGAAAGTTAAACTGTTAAAAACAAACGCTTTCCTCCTATCCAAAACAACGAAAACCACACACAACACACACACAACACACTACAGAAAACTCTCCAGGGAAAGCCACCACTCACACACACAAATTAATAACATCACTTCCACTATTCTCAAAGTCATAGTCAGTCACCCCCTCACACTCACCACCCACTCACCACTCACTCACCACCCGAGGAAGAAACCAACAACTCGCCGACGTTTTGTAATATTCCTCCAGAAACCTGTAGGCCTCAAAACCACCCCGCCAACAACACCAGACTCTCCACCTAGCCTACCAGCAAAATCTCCGCTAGACACGAACACGCAAAGGTGGAGGAAGGGGGGGGGGGGGGGAGGGGGGAAGGAGGTGGGGGGGTGGGGTGGGGGGGGTGAGAGGATGGAGGTGGGGGGAGGGGGAGGGGGGGGGGAGGAAAGTACAGGGTTCAATATCAGGGTCCTCAGCAGTATGGTGGGAAAAGTAAGTTAAAAGCAGCCATCCCCCTCATTCCCCCCCCCCCCCGTTTTCATGATCCATTATTGGGGGAGAGTAGGTCTAGCCAGTGGCTGGCTAGGACAAAAGTGAAGTCATGCTTTTAGTATGTTAGGTTACAGGCATCCACTGCAGGGGGACGGGATAGCTCAGTGGTGGGAGCACTCGCTTTCCCCCCCCCCCCCAGCCAAGTTAAGCAGCGTCGAGCGTGGTTACCAGTTGGATGGGTGACCGTTTGCGCGCCTTGGCTTCAAGTACAGTTCCCCCAGTTCCCCCAGCTGTAAATGGGTACCTGCCCTCTTTAGGGTCAGGGAAGGTAAAGCAGTGAGAGAGAGGAGATGGGCGCCGCCCTCAATATGCTGGCCCTAGAGAAGTGAGGTCTCTGACGCCTCGCTCCCCTACGACCTTATAGGTTATGGGACTCCTTTACCTCCTTTTTTTACAGGCATCCACTGCACCCTCAGTGAGGCAGGCCTAGGTTTATCTCGGTCAGGCTTCGAACTGACGTACAGCTCCGAGTGTGCTGGACATCACTGACCGCTCCAAAAGAAAGTGTCCGTCCTGTCCTGCTTTGATGGACAGAGTACCTACAGATGTGCTGTTCTGCGTACACACACACACGTATGTGCGCGCGAATGCACGCACGCGCGCACATACATATATACATGTATATGCATACACATATGTATATACCTGTATACCTGCATGCTTGTATGCATGCATGGATGTATGTATGTATATATGGATATGTGTGTATGTATGTATGTATGTATGTATGTATGTATGTATGTATGTATGTATGTATGTATACATCCATGCATGCATTCACGCACGCATACATACATACATACATACATATCCATCCATCTATCCATCCATCCATACATACATACATGAACGCACGCGTGCATGCACGCACCCACGCACGCACATACACAAATGGACGCATGCATGCACGCAAGCACGCACTTACACACACACACACACACACACACACACACACCACACACCCAAAACCCCAACCCCTCTCTCACACACACACACACCACTCACACACGTACCTACCACCCCCTCCTACACCCCCCACCCTCCCCCACACATAACACTCCCTCTCTCCCCTTACACAACACACCCTCTCCCCCACACAACGCACCCCCCCCCCCCCCACACACACACACCCACATACACACACACACACACACACGCACACACACAGAGTCCACAGCATGGTAACTTGCAGGTGATAGGTAACAGCAGTCACAGACCAGCAGACAGCTAGTGGTGCCTGTCATCTGCTGTGCGTGAGAGAGTGCCATCAGAACCACCTGACTCCTGCCTGCCTGCCTGCCTGCCTGCCTGCCTCCCTCCCTGCCTGCCTGCCTGCCTGACTGCCTGCCTGCCTGCCTGCCTGACTGCCTGCCTGGCTTCTTGGGGACAGAAAGCTGGCCCCTATCCCTCTTCATCTCCATGCAAAGTCTCTGTCTTGTCCTCTCCTGTCCTCTCCTGTCTTGTCTTGTCTTGTCCCTCTTTCCCTTCCCTCTAATAGTGCTATAAAAGCTCCCCGCCCCCCCCCCCCCCCCTCCAAATGGATCAATGGTGTACTCCTTTAGTATGGCCCCCTACATCAGATCTCTTCATGGACTTTTTTGTTTTTTTTAGGGGTGGGTGGGGGTATGAGGGTTGTTGGTGGTTTTAGAACAGGAATTACCCCAATTTTTTCTTGTTGAGGGCAAGAGTTGTGTGGGTGGGTGTGTGTGTGTGTGGGGGGGGGGGGGGGTGGTGTAGGTAGAAAAGTAGAAGAGCGTGTTGACTAGAAAAGAGAGAATAATGAATGTAAAGACAGCTAGACAAAGAGACAAAGAGACGTGGAGAAACATACAGAGAATGGTCAGAGAGGGAAACCTACTGTCAAATGTCATTGTCAAAAGCATGGAAAAATGCGTGAATACTACAATTCCTTGCTCGGCTACAAGCATGCACTATGGAATCACGTAGTTACAACCTATGTAGGTGGCATGTGTACTTACTTTACTTTACTTTTTCCTTCCGCTTGTACTCTGTGGCGTCGCGGGGAGATATAACTGTCTGTCTGCTGCAAGGCGGGTAGCTTGGAGGAGGAGGGACAATCCATGGACTTTCAGTGTTTCTGCCACGGAATCACTCCAGCGTCGCCTGGGTCTACCTCTGGGCCTCGTGCCAGAGTACCTCAAGTTGTAAGCACATGTGCGATGTATAAGTCTATAGACTCTAAGCTTTAAATTGAAAGCAAGCTACTTCCCACTCTTTGCAAGTCCAGACTTTAAAAAAAAATTCAATAAATGATACTTGAAGTCAAACAATGCAAGTAACATCACTGTGTGGTTATTTTTTTAATTAGATAAAACCAAAAAAGGACAGGAAAAAGTGAGTAAGAGAAAATGTATGTTGCTTATCACTTTCTGATTGTATAGATAACAAATGCTTGACAGTCCTTGCCTGTCCTAACATTCTCCTAAATGATATTGCTAATCAAAGAAGCACTTTAAAACCTTCTTACACCTTGTTTAAACTGTTACGTTGAGGAGAGAAAAATACATGCACAGTTCTCTAGCTATAATAAATAGCAATCACGTGTGTACTCCTTTTGGTATGTCCCCCACATCTGATTACTTCATGGACTTTTTAGGGGAGGGGGGCGATGGTGTCAAAAATGGAATCAAGTCTTAAAATCTCACACTTGAATTCTCTATGCATATCTTACAAATAACAGAGTGATGCCGAGAAGAACTGTAGTCCTTGTTGTTTTTTTTATTTTGTATAGGAAATTGTAAATAAAAATCCTTCATATATTGACATGAAAGTATGAAAAAATAAACATCGATATGACAGATTTATAAAAAGCAATTAAAAAACAAAACAACAACCAACCTCTGCCCAGTACTGGTTTAAGTTCGATCGAGTCCACGACCCACGGAATTCCATCCAGGCACTAGGATTACAAGTCTATTTCCTTTTCCTCTCAGCCTCCCTAACTACCCACCACCAACCATCTCCACTACAAGCAGCCAGTAGAGGTATCACACGACACACATATTTAGTGCAGCGGAGGAGGGGAGGGAAAGGGATGGGGGGTACTAGGGGAAGGGATCTATCACAACAGCACTTGCGGTCACAACCAGACGCTGGCACACTGGGAAGGAAGGGGGAAGGGGGGGGGGGGTGGAAGGGGAAGGAAGGAAGGAAGAAGAAGAAGAGGACAGGGGAAGACCTAAACGTCAATAAGAGAACACTCCACTAGCCTACAGCTGGTTTGAAGTTGGCGGTGACAAGACGGTATAGTCAAGTGGTTAGGACCGTTCGATTTCTTCTTCTTCTTTGTTGTTGTTCTTGTTCTTGTTCTTGTCCTTAATCTTCTTCTTCTTCTTCTTCTTCTTCTTCTTCTTCTTCTTCTTTCTTCTTCTTCTTCTTCTTCTTCTTCTTCTTCTCCTTCCCTTCTTCTTCTTCATTCTTCTTCTCTTCTTCTTCTTCGTCTTCTTCCTCCTCCTCTTCTTCTTTCTCTTCCCCTCTTCTTCTCATTCTTTCTTCTTCTTCTTTCTTTCTTCTTCTTCCTCTTCTCTTCCTCTTCTTCCTCTTCTTTTCCCTCTTCTTCTCCGTCTTCTTCTTCTTCTTCTTCTTCTTCTTTCTTCTTCTTCTTCTTCTTCTTCTTCTTCATTCTTCTTCTTCTTCTTCTTCGCAATTCTTCTTCTTCTTCTTCTTCTTCTTCTTCTTCTTCTTCTTCTTCTTCTTCTTCTTCTTTTTCTTCTTCTTTCCTTCCCTTCTTGTTCTTCATTCTTCTTCTCTTCTTCTTCTTCTTCTTCTTCTTCCATTCTTCTTTTTCTTCTTCTTCTTCTTCTTCTTCTTCTTCTTCTTCTTTTCTTCTTTCTTCTTCTTCTTCTTCTTCTTCTTCTTCTTCTTCTTCTTCTTCTTCGCTTCTTCTTCTTCTTCTCTTCTTTTCTCTTCTTCTTCTTCTTCTTCTTCTTCTTCTTCTTCTTCTTCTATCTTTCTTCTTTCTTCTTCTTCTTCTTCTTTCTTCTTCTTCTTTCTTCTTCTTCTTCTTCTTCTTCTTCTTCTTCTTCTTCTTCTCTTCTTCTTCTTCTTCTTCTCTTCTTTCTTCTTCTCTTCTTCTTCTTCTTCTTCTTCTTCTTCTTTTCTTCTTCTTCTTCTTCTTCTTCTTCTTCTTCTTTCTCTTCTTCTCTCTTCTTCTTCTTCTTCTTCTTCTTCTCTTCTTCTTCTTCTTCTTCTATCTTCTTCTTTCTTCGCTTCTTCTTCTTCTTTCTTCTTTCTTCTTCTTCTCTCTTTCTTCTTCTTCTTCTTCTTCCATTCTTCTTCTTCTTCTTCATTTCTTCTTCTTCTTCTTCTTCTCTTCCTCCTTCTTCTTCTTTCTTCTCATTCTTCTTCTTCTTCCTTCTTCTTCTTCTTCTTCTTCTCTTCTTCTTCTTCTTCTTCTTCTCCTTCTTCTTCTTCCTTCTTTCTTCTTTTTTCTTTCTTCTTCTTCTTCTTCTTCTTCTCCTCCTCCTCCTCCTCTCCTCCTTCTTCTTCTTCTTCTTCTTCTCTTCTTCTTCTTCTTCTTCTTCTTCTTCTTCTTCTTCTTCTTCTTCTTCAAACACTGTTCGACTTCAATCCCACGGGCCCACGAAGCTGTGGGTTTGAATCTTGGCGGCGTCTGGTGAAGTAAGGATGGAGATTTGTTTTGTTTTGCCATCCCCCAGGTCAACTTCAAGAGCAGACCTGCCAGTGCCTTAATTCCGTTCGTGTATATACACACGCAGAAGATCAAATATGCACGTTAAAGATCCTGTACTTCATCTCAACGTTCGGTGGGTTGCGGAAACACGAATACACTCAGCAAACATCCCCAAAGTCGGAATGTGGCTACCTTCATGGTGGGCATAAACGCTTGCATACGCAAAACTTTCACAGTAAGTGAACCTAGCTGAGGAGCTCTAGCGAGAACGACACAAAACACGAAAGGAGTTGGCTGTGTTCACTGTCCCCCACACTCACGCACTCACTCCCACTCACACAGGCAGTGCAGACTGTGGAAAGCCTCCACAGTTGAAAGCGACAGTCACAGACAGATACACGCTAATGGTGCCAATGATCTGCTCTGCCGGAGAAGCCATCACACCAACCGCTTCTTTGACTCCAGTTTTAAAACTGCTTACTCCTCTGTTTATCTGTTTGTTTTTTGTCTGTCTGTGTTTTACACAGTTGGTAAAAACCATCCTTTGTTGTGAAGTATTTGTTGTGTTCTTTTATCATATTTTCATAGAAGTTTATTTGATATTATCTGCAAAAAAACTAAACTTTCAAAAGCGAGAATTGTATAACATAATTACATCTGTCAAACTGAGCACCAAAAAATATGAAATTCATTACAGTAGTTGCAACTAGTGCATTTAAGAAAAGATTATGAATATATAACTGCAAAACGTTCTGCATTTTGTACAAAGCAGAAAGAGAGAGGAGATGGGTACCACCCTCAATATGCTGGCCCCTAGAGAAGCTGAGGTCTCTGACACCTTGCTCCCCAATGATCGCATAGGTTATGGGACACCTTTACCTTTTCCCTTTACTTTTCAGGATCACATTGACATTCTGGACAATTCTTCCTAAATAGATAATAGGAAGTGATGCCGGAAATGCTGCAAAAAGAGTGTAAAGACCATGTACATTTCTGGAGTGTTGGAGCACTTCCAAATGACAGGCAATGGTCAGGACAGCCCAGGCAACAGTGCAGGGCCAGTGAGCTGAAGGGCCCCAGAGTTGACAGGTTTTCATCAAAGCAGAAAAGGATAGGGTGTGCTGAATTTGCAAATAGATGAATGAATGAATGAATGAATGAATGAAGGAAGGAAGGAAGGAAGGACGGAATTATTGAAGTGTTAAGATGTGTTCCTAGTTTGAATTTAAACCAAACCAACAAGCAAACAAATATAAAAAAAATAATGGGGCTCGTAATAATCACGCCAACTAACAAAACCACAACTCTTTATGCAGTCATTATAGAGTTAGTGTCTTTTCTATTCAAAATAACGGCATCATCGATAATGAACATCTTCTGGAGGTCATTGAAATGTCCTGAGATTCCAAATGTCGAATGCTCTGACAGGAAGTGTGCAGTGACGCTCCATTTCCCAGGGGAAACACAAGGAATTCAGCTGCTCAAGTCCCACAAGAAACAACTGCCAAACGTACTCCCTTTCAAAGGGCTGATTATACGGTAAGTGTGGTAATTCCAGGGTATAATCTCTAAAAATCGGCAACCTACAATTACATCTGCTTTTGTTTCCAATTCGATTATAGTGGTTATCAGTAGAAGGCCCCATGGTCACAAAGGCCAACCATGCCAAATCTGTCGCCTTGTTAAGAATCGACATTCTCATTTCTTCATTGTCACTGATCGCTCAGACAGCAACTATTGTCTGTCATACGAGCGAAAATGCGTTGTGCTGCAGTTGAGCGCCTGACAAGTCAGGCCCAGCGCATCTAACTTCGGCATGGAAGAGAATTACTTTTTGTTTAGTTTTTTTGTTTAGTCTTTCTGGAAAAAAGGCAGAATAGTGGACTCAGAAGGCACAAAATAGACAAGAAGGGGGTGACAGGAAGAAATAGAACAAGGAAAATATTAAGAGAGGGATAGAAAAGAAGGAATTCCGAGAACAGACATTCCAGAAGGAGGGGGGGTGCTATTTATACTGGTAGGCCCCTGGCATCCCCACAGGGGAAGCACTCCTCTTTGAATTAAACTCTAAATGTATAATTTTTTTAGACTGCTATTAGAAAAAAAGAGTTTTGGAGTTAAGCTATCAAGCGCACACGCTAGGCCACATGCCAAATTTATCCTGGAGAAAGGGGAACAAAATTATTAGGGCCGGGAATGAACTGCATGAATTGGCTTTGCTTACTAGAAACAGCGTATGCTGCTGACATACACACCAAGCATATACTCCTGTTTGGGATCTATTTCATTGCTCGCACACTGATGACGACCATAACAGCAGAATCAATAGCTAATTCCTCATAGCGCTGCTAGTGGCCTGATGAAGGAAGGCTTGCATCAGAAACCTTTGGCTCTGCTGGCTATTGGCAGCTGAAGTTTTATCGCGGGGATCATTGGAGGGTTTCCTAGCTGACCTTTTCCTCCTCCAAAAGCTTTCTTGTAGTCATCTGGGATTAGTTTTCCAGAGTTGACGGTCTGTTTGAAGTGTTCATTGATTAAAATTAACCATCCTTTGAGATTGAGTGAATGTTTAGCGGGATTACGGGAGCTTGTTTTAGGTGACTTTTCTTCCAAAGCTTTCTATACTGGATTCAGCTTTTGAGTTGACGGTCTGTAATAATGTTTTGATTAACAATAAAATCTTGGAACTGAGGTGAGACTGATAGGCAGGGGTGCTGTTTTTTGCATGCGATATCCGTCCTATAATTGATTGCTAGTATTCTACAATTTTTGGGGTACTTATTTTAATTGCGGATGGCACAGGGAAGTGGCGTTTTTTTCATAAATATCTCGATAAATATTGTATATATACAAATTTTATCAAAATATTATTATATATATAATTATTTTACATCTTATATATATATATATATAAAACAACATTAAGCTGACTATATACATGGCAGAAGAACCATGCATGCCAAAGATTTGTATTCCATGTCAATGTTGGTAAGTAACTTACAAAACAGCATGCACACAGGGACTGAATGTAAAAAAAAAAACAACATCTAAGTGCGCATTCCATTATCCTCGAAGTAAAAAGAATACCAAAACAGAACAAACGCAGTGTACAGCACCCTGTCCTGAAATCTTAATGGACAGCATGAATGTGTGAGCTTTTCCCACACGAGTTCGATTGTCTGTAGCACACAGAACAAAGCACAGGCAGTTTGTCAAAGCCACAACTTGTCTAAGTGTGAATCAATACACCAGGCTGCCAATACCCAAGCCACCAGTATTCGCTCAGAGTACCCGGGATACACCTAGCCCCAGCCATTGTCCTGGTAACGCCACATTTTTTTGGGGGGGGAATGGGGGCTTAATATTGTGTTCCTTACACTAAGTGATTGATGGCTAAAGTTATGAGAAAGCGTAGCTGGACCTTGTAGTTCTCAGTGCAAAACATGGGTTTAAAAGGTGCAAGGAAATCATTTTCTGCATTGCAAGTCTGCACTGGAGTTTGAAACTGGATAGAGTACCTTTCTGTTGAACAGACTTTGCTCACATAAAAAAAATTGGGAAAGATAAGGGCACAGTAATAGTCATGTTTGAGTGATGTGTGCATGTAAAAAAACCTCTTTGGAATTCACAAAACACACAAGTTACACAATAAGAACTACATTCAGGGGTTATATGTACATTGTTATTAAGCTACTCTCTCTCCCTCAAACATTTTCATAACATACAACACACACAGAGATACACAAACAAACAAACAAACAAACATACTGTGACAGAAAAAGAAGTGCTACAGGAGTCACACACACAGTCTAACAATTCGTATGAATAAAGAACCATGTCTTACCTGTTTGTACAGTTCGTGGATACGGAATCTCTCATCCAGCCACACCTTCACACGGGCTGAGGCACCGAGGATGTACACTCCACACCTGACACACCACTTCTCTGATTTAATGTTCTCCTCAAGAAGTGTGACACAAATGTTTCTATACATGAAAAACGTAACACTTCTTTTTAAGGAAAAAAATCAAACAACCAGCTGACAGAAAATGCCTGTCTTCTTAGAAACAACTGCAGGTGACACTCGTGTTGATATTGCTATTAATATCATGAAAATTAAAGTAAAAATGTTCCCCCTTAGACAAGTCCAAACTTCCAAGAGGCACACAAGTCATCACACTCTAGATGTTTACTTTCGTTCTATACAGAATGCACACTTTTCCTTAAAGTAGAATTATCCTGATAGCTGGCTAATAGAAAAGATGACATTTACTGAAAAGGAAAAAAAGTGAAGATCATAAGCTGTATGACACCCCAATATTTACTATCATACTTTCTTCAGTACACAAGAATAATCAAAGCCAATCTCAGATTTTAAAGATTTGAAAAATGACATAAATGATGAGTGATTGTGACAAGGAAAACGATCCTTGCATATATTTCACTGATGAATGATCTCTCACACTTCAAGCAGTTTAGACATGTGAAATGATTGTTGCATTCATTTCAGTGACAAAAAGTTACATTCATTTCACTGACAAAAAAACAGTCACATTCATTTCACTGACAAACAGTTACATTCATTTCACTGACAAATAGTTACATTCATTTCACTGACAAACAGTCACATTCATTTCACTGACAAACAGTCACATTCATTTCGCTGACGAACATCTTCAGACTTCAAGCTGAAGCAAAACACCATCCTATAATAAGAAAACTAGCCAGAGGCCACCAAAAGAACACACTGCAAGAGGATCACAGAAGAGATCTTTCACAGAAAACCACCACCACCACCACCACTGGCAATTTTCCATCAAACACTGGCACACAGGGACGAGGGAGGAAGAGGAGGACAGGGAAGGCAGTGGAGGTAACGTCAATAACTGACAGCTAGCCCAGCCCTCCACTGCAGCTGGGTTCAATTGGGTTTCATTCACCACTGCTCTACACTCACTCTCTCACTCACTCACTCTCCCCCTCTCGGACTACAGACAGTCATGACTGCAGTCCAGGGACAGGCAGGAGGCCAGTGTGTGGAGGAATGAAGCAGCAGTCACTGACTGACTGACACAGAGAGAGAGACTGGCTGGCTGTGCCCACTGATCTACCTCCTGGCCATGTACCTGTGTGTGTGTGTTTGTGTGTGTGTTTGTTTGTGTGTTTGTGTGTGTGTGTGTGTGTGTGTGTGTGTGTGTGGAGAGAGAGGAGAGAGAGAGAGGAGAGAGAGAGAGAGAGAGAGAGAGAGAGAGAGAGAGTATGCCATCAGACCTGCATTTTGTGCCCTTTCTCTATACAGGGCACCACCAATCTCTCTCTCTCTCTCTGTGTCACTGTCTGTCTGTCAATCTGTCTGTCTGTCTATCTTTCTCACTCTCTCTCTCTCTTTCTCTCTGTATCTCTCTGTCTATCTCTATCTCTCTGTCTCTGTTTCTCTGTCTGTCTGTCTGTCTGTCTCTCTCTCTGTCTCTGTCTCTCTCTGTCTCTCTCATTATTTTAACTTTTACTTGAAATTATTCATTCTGATTGTTAATGATAGACCCTACCCAGGGCAAAGGCCAGGTGAAAAAAGTATGTCAAAACTTATCTGTAACCCTTGGAAATTGAGGTCATCTCTCTCTCTTAACAAGAGTCTCAGTCCCTTTCATCTCATGGTGCCACTACAAAAGCTGAAATTACTGGATGATGTAACACAGTTAAGGAGTACTGCATGCAATGGTATTCAGCTGGAAAACCTTCAAGGGACAGAAAGTGGCTTGGTGCATTTTGCGTGGTGTGTTGTAGAGAAATGAGGAACTGACATTATACAAAAGTATCAAGCAGAAAATGAATGAATGAATGGATGAACGAATGAATCAATGAATGAATGAATTTTACTTGAAGGAGGTAATAGAATTAGCAATAATGGCTGTTTAACATCCTGTCCTCTCAAAGAGAGAGAGAGAGAGAGAGAGAGGGGGGGGGGGGAGAAGGGGAGAGAAAGAAAGAGAGAGAGAGAGAGATTACATTATGTTGCTGCATGATCTTTTTGTTTTAAATAAATCATGCAGACAGAAAGATCCTGACGCTGTCAAGTTTTGGGGTTTCTGGAGGAATGGGGTTGTTTCTCAGCAAGAGCTCTGAGGTTCACCAATGGTGAAATGCTGCACACGTAACCATTTTTTGCCCGCCATAAAGATAGCCACGTTTGAACTTTGGGAATGGATTGTGGTTCAACATGGCAAACAACATGGCACATGAAAAAACTATCCTGCAGCAAAACACTAGAAATCGTTAACTGATTCCAGTTTGCTCTACAAAAAGAACCCTCTTTACACGCACACAACACACAGCCTGGCTGCCTGTGATCTGTTTCATTGTCCTGCACTAAAGACGCCAATACTGGTAGGATCGATAGCTAATTCACAAAGTGCTGCTGCCTTGGTGAGTGTAAGCTTGCAGCTGAAGCCTGATGCTGTTGGCTATTGGCTCTTGGCAGGTGGGACACCACTGCAGGTGAAATTTCAAGGCCTCATGTCTGACCTTCATGTTTGTGGCTTGGTAAGAGATTTTCCATTGCAGAGTCCCCAGCCTGCTTGAAAGTGTCATAACAATGCAAGGGTGTGCACTGAGACTGTGTTAGCTATAGAGTTTTGGTCACTTTTAGTGTCTTTTGCTCTTATAGTGCTATACAAATTCCATTTATTATTATTATTATAATAATAATAATAATAATAATAATTATTATTATTATTATTATTATTATTATTATTATTATAAAATGGCATAGCACTGCACTGGTCTGTGTTTTGGTTAACTTTAGCATTATTCTCTGTGGGTTATAACTACCTAGGGTTTGGAGTGGACAGCATAAAGACACAAACTGTACCTAGCCAGTCCTTTCAGTAGGTGTTTTTTATGATAATTATTGAATATGTGAGTGATCTTCAGTTTAACGTCTATTCACATTTAGTGATTTTAGACGGAATATTGAATATGTACATCTGCATACATGTGATGCCCTGCATCCCAAATCTGAAAGTCTTTTAAATCTCCAGGGTCATACTGTACTCACAGAACTTCACCTTCACTACCCAATAGTGTGTTTGACTGTGTAGGCATCACTGAAATTTTTGCAACCACCTTCCTCCACTTCTTGCAGTTCTCAGCCTTCCACATAACTCACAGAAAAGCCAGCATCCCATGTGTATAAATGTAAAAGGTAAAGGTAAGGTAAAGGAGTCCCATAACCTATAAGGTCGTAGGGGAGCGAGGCGTCAGATACCTCACTTCTCTAGGGGCCAGCATATTGAAGGCGGCGCCCATCTCCTCTCCCGCGCTGCTTTACCTTCCCTGACCCTAAAGAGGGCAGGTACCCATTTACAGCTGGGTGAACTGGGGGAACTGTACTGAAGCCAAGGTGCGCAAACAGTCACCCATCCAACTGGTAACCACGCTCGACGCTGCTTAACTTGGCTGGGGGAAAGCGAGTCCTCCGACCACTGAGCTATCCCGTCTCCTGTACATAATTATAAAAGATCATTTTTTTGCTGGAGACTTCATAAGAAATGTTTATTCAATGCAGACACCCAAAATACCTAACTTCACCATAGACACTGCTTGTGCTTTTGCTTACATGGTTTTGTGAAATCTGCTATGTAAATTTCCCACAACTGGGTGATGTGTATGAAACATTTCTGTACACAGTTGACTTCCAAAGAAGATTAAAAAAAACAGTAACTGAAATGGATTCATCATTATTACGAATTACTGTCTTCACACATGCCTTACTAAGAACAATATGTTTCTTTCACCCTTTTAATTCCTGACAATGAACTACCTTCTCTTCAGACAAAACCTGAAGCCAAATCGAAGGAAACTCTCACTTCTGTCAACAGCTTTCAAGTGAACAGCTGAAAGCTTACAACAAGAACACAGTCAAGAGATTGTGGGCAAGCAGTTTCTTCACTCTAGTGGGAAACAAGGAAGCTGCTTGATTACCTGATAACCTTTCACTTTTCCTGGCACTTGTTGTTAGGGGTCTTTGATCTGTTGCAGAAGACTTGTTAATGTTTTATTAAAAAAAATATTTGCTTGCTTTTTTAAAAACCCATTTGTTTTTTTGCTGACATGTCTATCTTGTGGAGGGCAGGAGAATGGAATCACAATAGCAGATTGACCACATTTTGTACACTTCATGCTAGTTGATTACTGGTTATTGTCAATTTGTCTTACACTAATAGGGACAGATACCCACGGTATAAAAGGCTCAACGTGAATAGTCCAAGACAACAGGAGAACATCAGTACGTCACCTTTGCTTTGATATTGATTAAGTATCAGATCTGTACAGCTTTCACCATGCAAGTTTGATCTTGTTGAGCACTGAGAACAAAGTGCAGGAAGTGTGTCAAAGCTGCAACCAGTTTTAGAATGGATCAATATATCATGCTGGGAATATCTGGGTCATCTGTAACTATTTCCTCAGAGCATGGGGTTGCACCTTCAACTACCAATATCCTGGTGGTGAAGCTTTTTTCCATGAAAAGGTTACTTGTTGCACAAAGCCATTATTTGGTAACTTTCCCACAAAACTTCCCTGCATTCTCTGGCTTTCAGTGTGGCAAACTGGTGATAAGTTATCCAGGTGAGTCATTTTTTCTCTGTCTGTGTTGTTGTTCTGGGAGTTTTGTCAGTACAAGACTGTTCCAAGACCATGGCATTGGATTGAGTTTAGTGCTGAGCTGACTCAAACACTGAGAGTATTTTGAGATGATAACACGCATAAATACTCATGGTAATATGATGCATGCATTTCACCAATCATTGAAAGATCTAAATAACATACCTGTCATATTGCAGAAGCAGTATTTAAAAATGACTGGTCATGTATTGACACAAAGTTTCTCACTGTCTGCTTGTGTTCATTTTATAATTTCTCTCTCTCTCTCTCTCTCTCTCTCTCTTTTCTCTCTCTCTCTCTCACGCGCACGCTCACTCATTTGCTCTCTCTCTACATGTCTCTGCTCCCCTCTTGCTCTGTCTCTCTCTCATTCTCTCTCACTCTCTCTCTGTTTGTCTGTCTGTCTCTCTCTCACACACATACACACATGCATACACACATGCACATGTGTACATGCACACACACACATTTCAACATGTCAAAGTTTGCACTCAAGTATAGTGTGTAATGTTAAAAATAAACTACATATACAAACAGGACCATTATGCTAAAAGTAATGAAGACCCCCCCCCCCCCCCCCCCCCCATGACTTACCTTTCTTTTCACTGCCAGTCTTCACACCTCACACTATCGTACACAGAGACAAAACACTCCAGGTATAAAAGAAAAGTTTGCAATCCAAAACTTCTGCAGAGGTAGTCAAATCTTTCTTCTGAAGGTAAGCAACAATGCTCCCCATATATATTAAAGCACCTTCAATCCAGCAGCTAGTGGAAAGGATATACTGTTCATTAACAACAATAGCAAGAGATGATCACGAGAAAGGGAACATCGAGAGATCTAAAAAGAAGAGTTTTCCCTACATTGGCCACTTCAAGCTTTGAAAGGTCGTAAAGTCAGTCATTGCTCTGAAAATGTTCCGCTGGTTTTTCCAACACAAAAGATGAAGCAAAAGCTTCAACCTCAGATTAACAAAGGAAAGATGCTTGTTTTCACTGAGAAAGGTGATGAAATATCATTCATTTACAGCATTGTAAGAACAGAGTTATACCTTTTCAAAATAGAAAAAACAATCAGCAAAACTGATTTCTGCTTTATAAATGGCTCCAGTTTCTGCAATGAGCAGCAACAATGGCTGGAATTAGAGTTACATATTCATTCTACCGCAAAACAGTATTTTACACTATGGTTTGAAGAAAACACTTTCCAAGACTGGCACAGGCCAACAAAAAGCACACACTGCAAGAAGATCACAGAAGAGATCTTTCACAGAACACCACCACTGGCAATTTTCCATCAAACACTGGCACACAGTGAGGGAGGAAGAGGAGGACAGGGAAGGCAGTGGAGGTAACGTCAATAACTGACAGCTAGCCCAGCCCTCCACTGCAGCTGGGTTCAATTGGGTTTCATTCACGGCTGCTCTACACTCACTCACTCTCTCCCTCTCGGACTACAGACAGACATGACTGCAGTCCAGGGACAGGCAGGAGGCCAGTGTGTGGAGGAAGGAAGCAGCAGTCACAGACTGACACAGAGAGAGAGACTGGCTGGCTGTGCCCAGTGATCTGTCTGCTGGCCCCCTGTGTGTGTGTGTGTGTGTGTGAGAAAGAGAGAGCATGCCATCAGACTTGTAGGCCTATTCACAGCCTGCACTGTCCTTCTTGTAGTAGTAGACTGGCACTGCAACTCTGTCTCTCTCTCTGTGTCTCTTTTGTCACTTTGTCACTTTCTCTCTGTCTGTTTCTTTCTTGCTGTCTCGGGCACTATCTCTCTGATTCTCCCTCTCTTTCCCTGTGTGAGAGAGCATGCCATTAGACTAGGCAGCCTGCACTGTCCTTCTTGTAGTAGCCTAGTAGATTGGCACTGCAACTCTCTCTGTATGTCTGTTTCTGTCTGTCTCTGTATTTCTGTCTCTGTCTCTGTCTTTCTGTCTCTGTCTCTCCGTCTCTTTCCCTGTGTGAGAGAGTATGCATGCCATCGGACTTGGCAGCTTGCACTGTGGCACTTGTTATAAACTGGCACCGCAACTTTCCCTCTCTGTCTGTTTTTTCCTGTCTCTCTGTTTCTGTCTCCTTATCTTTCTTTCTCTCTCTCTCTCTCTCTCTCTCTCTCTCTCTCTCTCTCTCTCTCTCTCTCTCTCTCTCTCTCTCTCTCCTCTCTATGTCCCCCCTCCCCTCTTTCTCTCTCTCTTTCTCTCTCCCTCTCTCTCCCCCTCCCTCTCTCTAATTATATAATTGACTGGTAATGTGAGTAGTTGATCACATAAATGCCTAAGTGATTAAGTTTTATCATCAGTTTCATTGTTGTGTGCATAACGTCACATAATTATTTCTTTCTTTTTTTTTTTGGAGGGTGCTCTTTTTTCATGAGGGCCTGGTGTAAAAAAAACAACACCCCAAAAAACAAACACCTCTGGGTTATCCAATTACTGCAATAATACATTGGAGTTCGAATTCTCTCTCTCTCTCTCTCTCTCTCTCTCTCGCTCGCTCGCTCGCTCTCTCTCTCTCTCTCGCTCTCTCTCTCTCTCTCGCTCTCTCTCTCTCTCTCTCTCTCGCTCTCTCTCTCCTATTCAATATGTTTTGAAATGTTGACATTTGCATCAACCCTTCATGGCCTATATCGAATAAAAAATTTTCAATTGCCTTTGCAGTCTGTCTGTCTGTCTGTATGTCTGTCCATTTCTCTCTCTCTGTCTCTCTCTCTCTGTCTCTCTCTCTGTGTCTCTCTCTTCATATTCCCTATCAGGACAAGGGCCGGATGAAAAAAGTATGCCTATGCTTATTCTGTTACCTGAAAAATAAAGATTTATTCATTGATCGATTGATTGATTGATCTCTCTCTCTCTCTCCTCTCTCTCTCTCTCTCCTTCTCGCTCGCGCTCTCTCTTCTCTCTCCTGCTCTCTCTCTCTCTTCTCTCTCTCTCTCTCTCTCTCTCTCTCTTCTTCTCTCTCTCTCCCTCTCTCTCTCTCTCTCTCCCCTCTCTCTCTCTCTCTCTCTCTCTCTCTCTCTCTCTCCCTTCCCTGGTGTCTCAGTCCTTGTTCTCTCACGTTTTCCCCACAACACATTATTAATTACCATTGACCTTGGGTAGAGCATGAATAGTGTGTGCTCACAGCAGAGGTGTGTGTGTGTGTGCATGAAGTTCTGTGAGTGCATGCACTGGAATTAAGCTAAAGGCCCGTAAGTGTGTGTGTGTGTGTGTGTGTGTTGTGTGTGTGTGTGTGTGTGTGTGTGTGTGTGTGTGTGTGTGTGTGTGTGATGTGTATGTGTTGTGTGTGTGTGTGTGTGTGTGAGAGAGAATGGGTTGGTGCACTGTGGGTAGTGGTGTGATGTAGGGAAATAGGAAATGAAAGTATTGGGAGAGAGAGAGAGGGAGAGAGAGAGAGAGAGAGAAAGAATGACAATGACAATGACAAATTTTCGAGGATAATAAATAAGCACTCATGTGCTTTTTTACATCCAGTCCCCGCCCGTAGGGATATATCTTAATAATAACCCAACACTTATACACTATCACAGTAGAAACAAGGGGAAATAACCCTTTTCAAAACAACCCCCTCCCCAAACAACAACAACAACAACAACTACAACAAAAAGAAACCCCTAAAAAAACCCACCCCCCACCCCCAAAACCCCCAAACCAAAACAAACAAGGAGAAAGAAAAACCAAATCAACAAAAGAAGGAAAAGAAAAAAAAGAGAAAAACAAACAACAACAACAAGAACAACAACAAAACCAAGAAAAATAACAACCAAACTTAACAAGTCATAAAGATAAACATCCACACATTGTCAAATGGTACATATACTTGTTATATATAACAATATATAAGGTATTGAAATAGGAGAGAGAGAGAGAGAGAGAGGAGAGAGAGAGAGAGAGAGAGAGAGAGAGAGAGAGAGGGGAGAGAGAGAGAGAGAGAGAGAGAGAGAGAGAGAGAGAGAGAGAGAGAGAGAGAGAGAAAGAATGAGTTGGTGCACTGTGGGTGCACTGTGGGTGGTGGTGTGATGTAGAGAAAATTAACAGGAAATTAACGTGCTGGAAAGAAGAAAGAAAGACAGAAAGAAAGAAAGGAAGAAAGAGAGAAAGAAAGAAAGACAAAAGAGAGAGAGATAATGTGTTGGTGCACTGTGTGTGGTTGTGTGATGTAGAGAAAATTAATAGGAAATAAAAGAGTTGGAAAGAAGAGAGAAAGAAAGAAAGAAAGAAAGAGAGAGAGAGGAGAGAGAGAGCGAGAGAGAGAGAGCGAGAGAGAGAGAGAGAGGGAGGGAGGGAGGAAGAGGGAGAGAGAGAGAGGTGTGAGCTAGTTTAACAGTATAGAGAAAGAGAGAGGGGGGTGGGTGGGGGGTTAGAGGGGGGAAGTGGGAGAGGAGCCAAAGACAGAGAGCAATTGTGTCAGCCCACAATATTGATTTCAGATATGCATATGTCTATATGTGTGTATATATTAGTGTGGATATACACACATATGTGCATGTCTGTGCATGCATATTTGTGTGTAAGATAGAGTATGCGTATGTATGTTTGTAATGTGTGTGCGTGTGCGTGCGTGTGCGTGCGTGTGAGATTATTTTTATTTTATTTATTTTATTCTTTCATATCGAGGATAATGGAATAAGCACTTATGTGCTTTTTTACATCTAGTCCCCGTGTTTATGCGGTTTTGTAAATGTTGTCAACTGTTCCCACCGGCACACAATGGCCTACTCTTACGAAAAGCGGAACAGGATTTAACGTGTGTGCAAGATGTTTTGCGTGCATTCGCACACGGGGCCTCGGTTTATAATCTCATCCGAAGGACTTTCTGTATATTGAATCTCTGTATATATATATATATATATATATTGTGTGGTGTGTGTGTGTGTGTGTGTGTGTGTGTGTGTGTGTGCGTGCGTGCGTGCGTATGTGTGCGTGAGTACGTGCGTGTGTGTGTTTGTGTGTGTGTGCGCGTGCGTGCGTGCGCGCGGGAGCGTACACCACACACACACTGCAATGTTGCACAGGTGAACGTTGATACGAAGCCTCATGGACAAAGTGTGAGAAGGGGATGAATGTTGACTGCAGTCAATCAATCAATACCTGTCTCCCTGTCAGGCTTTTTGGCTTCAACTATGCCAACCCCTCTCCCCCCTCCCTCTGTGCCGTAGTCTCATGATATATCAACATTTTTACTTCTGCTCCAAATCCATCCTCGGCTTCATTTTCCATTCTTCCTCAAATTCATCCTCTGCGTCATTTTGCATTCCTCCTCAAATCTATCTTCTACTCTACTTTCCATTCCTCATCAATCCCATCCTCTGCTTCAATTTCCATCCTTCCTCAAATCAATCTTCTGCTTCCCTTTCCATTTGTCCTCAAACCCATCCTCTGTTTCACTTTCCATTCGTCCTCAAACCCATCCTCTGCTTCAATTTCCATTCCTCCTCAAATCCATCTTCTGCTTCATTTTCTATTCCTCCTCAAATCCATCTTCTACTCTTCTTTCCATTCCTCCTCAAACCCATCCTCTGCTCCAGTTTTACATTCCTCCTACTGTTGCACACCCGCTCTCCATATATGATTGATAGTTCCTTGTTTTGTATGAAACACCACTAATTGTTCTAGCACTGTCAGGTGAGGCTCTGGTGTCACCTGCCTCACCTGTCGGCATCGTCATCATCATCACACATTCATAACTGTACTTGAATGAGACAAAAGATGCTTCACAATTCACAATAGTTTATTCCCATGAACTCTTTTAAGCTATAGAGAAACAAAAAAGCAGACATATCAATAAATGAATGACGGGTATCAGCAGAAAGAGCAAAATTCAAGTACACAAAAAAACAACAACAACAACAACAATAATAATAATAATAACAACAACAACAACAACAACAACAATAATAATAATAATAATAATAATAACAACAACAACAACAATAATAATAATGAATTAGACATGATTATACACTGTTAGGGTCGATTCACCCTGAATGGATGACAATATATTTATGTCTTTTAAAGAAGTGTTGAGGTATTTGAAGTGACAGACCAGGAGCTTCAGAAAGTTTGACTATGAACGAATTGAATACGACTAGTTTGAAAGTATCACCAGATGAAATCGAGTCAGAATTGGTAATCATTTCTGCACACTAAATTTCAGACATTGCTGCGGCAGCAGCAGCAGCAGTAGTCGTAGCAGTAGCAGTAGTAGTAGTAGTAGTAGTAGTAGTAGTAGTAGTAGTAGTAGAGGTAGTAGTAGTAGTAGTAGTAGTAGTAGTAGTAGTAGTAGTAGTAGTAGTAGTAGTAGTAGTAGTAGTAGTAGTAGTAGTAGTAGTAGTAGTAGTAGTAGTAGTAGTAGTAGTAGTTATTGGCTGTCTTCCCAAGACATAATTATAGAGACAATTGGTATATTCATTACGATTAAATGCTTGGAACACAAAGTACTTCAAAAGTGTGACGTGCTCCTGTTCTCATTCTCTTACAGTACAAAATGGTATGCAGAGAAGGGAGTGATACGAGAACAAGATAAAGAGACGTTCAGAGTATAGTATGAAGTATGAGTGCCGGCAAAATGTAACATCAATTGCTGACGTCATATATCATTCAACAGTGGGAAGGGAAGGTAATTATAGTATTTCCCAGGACCTTGCATACCCCCACACTCCACTCCACTACACAACACTGCATTACATTACACTACAACACACTGCGCTACATGTCACTACACTACACTCCATCAAACTACACTCCATCAAACTACACTCCATCAAACTACACTACAACAAACTACACTACAACACACTACACTACACTACACTGCACTGCATTATACTACACAACACTACACTACACTACACTGCACTGCACTACATTACACTACAACAAACAACACGACACTACACTACACTGCACTACACTGCACTACATATACACTACACTACACGCACTACACGCACTACACAACACAACACTACATTACACACACTACACTACGCCACACTGCACTGCACTGCACTGCACTACACAACACAACACTACACAACACTACACAACACTACACTACACTACGCCACACCTGCACTCATGCACTGCACTACACAACACAACACAACACTACACTACACTACACTGCACTGCACCGCACTACACTGCACTACATACACACAACAAACTACACTACACAACACTGCACTACACTACACTACATTACACTACACTACACTACACTACACCACACTACACTGCACTACACACAACACTACACTACACTACACTACACCACACTACACTGCACTACACTACATTACACTACACTACACACACCCACTACACTGCACTACACAACACTACACTACACTACACTACACTACACTACACTACACTGCACTACACTACACTACACTGCACTACACTACACTACACCACACTGCACTACACAACACTACACTACACTACACTGCACTACACTGCACTACACTGCACTACACTACACTACACTGCACTACATTACACTACACTACACTACACTGCACTACACAACACTACACTACACTACACTACACTATACTACACTACACTACACTACACTGCACTACACTGCACTACCTGTTTCCAACCTTCCTCTTATCTCTAAAGTCCTTGAAAGAGTAGTTCTGAAACAGCTCAACAACCACCTTCTCTCCAACAGTCTTCTTCCTGTGTTTCAGTCTGCCTATCGCGCCAACCACAGCACTGAAACCACCCTAGTTCACACTTTAAACATGCTTCTACTTGCTTCTGACTCAGGGAAAATCTCCCTCCTCACTCTACCTCGACTTATCTGCAGCCTTTGACACTATTGACCACTCTATTCTTCTCTCCCGTCTTCAGGAAACGTTTGGTGTTACTGGTACGGCCCTCACCTGGTTTAGCTCATACCTGACTGAACCGACTCCAGACAGTCATAGTAAATAAGATTCAGTCAGTACCTGCCAGACTGGAATGTGGAGTCCCGCAGGATCAGTTTTGGGCCCTGTTCTTTTCACTCTCTAAAACCGCTCCACTGTCACATATAATTAACCGTCATCAGATCAACCATCACTTTTATGCAGATGACTCTCAGATTCTAAGCAGTGACACACCTGAAAATCTGCCTTCTCTCTTGATAAATATGGCCTACTGCTTTCAAGATATCCAAAACTGGATGATAGAGAACAAGTTACAACTAAACGCTGATAAAACTGAAGCCATGCTTGTAGGGACCAAAAACAAACTCTCTTCCATTACAACAGCTTCAATAGAATTCGGCAATGCATCAGTCCCTCTATCCACTGCTGTAAAGTATCTAGGGTCATTATTGACAACACACTCTCTATGCAAAAATTCATCACCCAGACCTGCCAGTCCTGCTTCTATCAATTACGGCGTATTAGTGCAATTCAAAAGTACCTGTCCACAGACGCAACATCAAAACTCGTGGCATCTCTCATTCTTTCACGTCTGGACTATTGCAATTCTCTTTTGGCTGGTCTGCCAGCATCATCTATCCACTCCCTTCAACGTATTCAAAACACTGCAGCTCGACTAGTCCTCAAAAAGAAAAAATCTGAGCACATTACCCCTCTCTTGCGATCTCTCCACTGGCTGCCTGTGCCACAAAGAATAAACTATAAGATCAGTACTCTCTGTTACAAATGTCTCCACAAAACAGCACCCTCTTACCTCTGTGAATGTCTCCACCTGTACACCCCTTCTCGTTCCCTTCGCTCTGCTGCAGATTCCTTGTGCTTACAAATACCTAGATTCAACCAGTCCACTGTTGGCCGTCGCTCTTTCTCTGTTTCTGGTCCATCGATTTGGAATGGCCTCCCTATCTCTCTTCGCCAAAGACCTTCTTGTGACACTTTTAATCTGGCTCAAGACATATTTGTTTCAAACCTAAGAATTTCCTCTCCTGTTTCATTTCATAGCTACCT
>CM054149.1:60470958-60477565 GCA_028751875.1 Rapana venosa | reverse complement strand
TAAATTTTTCCCCGGGAAAAAAAAAATCCGACAACCCCGTTTCCCCCCAACAACCCCCTTCATTTTGCTTTTTTTATAATTGCTAGGGAAGCATACAAACATTTTCTCATGTTTCTGTTCCTTTGTTTCCCCTGTCACCTCTAGCTCCTGTTTATTTTCTGCATTCTTGGTCCACCATTCTCCTGCCTATCTTTTTTTATTTCTAGAAAGACTCAAAATATGACAATTCACTCGCACGCCGAAGTCGGATGCGCTGGGCCTGACAGGTCAGGCGTTTAACGGCAACACAACGCATTTTCGCTCATATGACAAGACAACAATAGCTGCTGTCTGAGCGATCGACGAAGGAGAAGATTCTTGCATCAACAGGTCTGATAAGGGGCTGGTTTTATGAAAGCTAAGACAATCACGGTGGCTGGCTACCCACGAAGCAACTGCAGTTGTCCGAGCTGACTACCATAGTCCGATGAAGTCGCGTTCCATGACAAATTACCCGACCACAGTTCGTACTCTCCACGGCGAGGTGACCACAGAGCTGCCCCTCCCCCAGCACTGTGTTCTTGACTGAACACAGCATGACGCAAAATAACGAGAAAGTATCAATAATTAGTAACGAGCTAGGTTACCCTTTATAAAAGCTGCCTTTCTTCTTCTTCGTCTTCTCTATCAAACGCTCAGACAGCTACTATTGTTGTCTATTATATGAGCAAAAAACGCGTCACGCTGCCGTTAAACGCCTGACAAGTCAGGCCCTGCACATCCGGCTTCGGCATAAAAGAGAATTGTTATCTTTTAAGTCTTTTAGGGGGGAAAATGGCAGAATGGACAGATAAGGCAGAAAATAGACAAGGAGGGGGTGACAGGAAGAAAAGGAAGGAACAGAAACAGAGAGGGATAGAAAAGAGGGAATTTCTAGCACAGAATTTCCAGAATGTGGGGATGCTGTTTATACTGACAGGACCCCGGCATCCCCTCGTGATCCTATTCAGCTGATTTACTTCAAAATGAAAAGACAACCACGTTCAGGTAAGAGGTTTAATTTCTGCAAGACTGGCCTCTCGATTCGTAGATGAGTAACGATACAAAAGAAACAGATCAAAACAAATCATTATTCCGTGCTTCAGATTACCTCCCTTGTTGTGTTCTCTACATCAGCGAAAGCATGTTCATCTTGAAAAAGACTTCTTCGGAAGTTATGCACGAGCTAAAATGGACGTAAAACCTGCGATTGGATGGACGGAAAGGTTCGCCGATTACGGGGCACAGTCCTCCTCACACATTGAACGCAAAATGATTGCAGTTGTTTGTCGGGTTAAAACTTTCGCTCAACTCCAACGGCAAATCTGCTGACAGTGGTGCAATCGCGCTTTCACTGATCCGACCTCACATTTCCCTTAGTTCTGGGTTCGATTCCCAGCCTCGCCCTTTCTTCCCAGTTTGACAAAAAAAATCCTTCGGATGAGACTATAAACCGAGGCCCCGTGTTCCAACGCATGCAGAACATCTTGCGCACACGTTAAATCCTGTTCCGCTTTTCGGAAGAGTAGGCCACTGTGTGCCGGTGGAAACAGATGACAATATTTACAAAACTGCATACACACGGGGACTAGATGTAAAAATGCACATGAGTGCTTATTCCATTATCCTCGATATAAAAGAATAAATAAATTAATTAATTAATTAAAATACTGTTTGTGCCCGAAACTTTCCCCCATCTGTGAGTGATGGTCTGGGTCCTAGTCTTTCAAATTGAGACGATAAACCGAGGTACCGTTTGAAACACGTATTTAGCGCACGTAAAATATAACCCAATCCCGGTTACAAGAGATTTGCCCATGACAAATTCTGTTTAAAAAAGCTACTTAGATAGGGGAAATAAAATTGATACACACGCAGACAGGAAAAGAAAAAAAAGGTGGCGTTGTTCTTGTGGCGACATGCTCTTCCCAGGGAGAAACAGCCTGAATTTCACGCAGAGAAATTGCCGTGACTTTAAGTGGTCTAGAATACAATACGATAACGATACCATACAATACAATACAATACAATACGATAAGATACAATACAATACAATACAATACAATGCAATGCAACACAACACAAACCTTACGAACGACGGACTCCCCCAAAAGGAACTTTTTTTTTTTTTTTTTTTCCCCCCCCCGGGGGGGAAAAGGGGGGAAAAAAAACGGGCCCCCCCCCTTTTTTTTGGGGACCCCATTTTTCCCCTTTTAAAAAAAAAAATTTTTTTTAAAAAAAAAAAACCCCCCGGCCCCCCATTTTTGGGGCCCTTTTAAATTTTTTCCCCTTTAAAAAAAATTTTGGGGGAAAACAAAAAAAAAAAAAAACCCGGTTAAAGGAAAAAGCCCAGGGGTTTTTTTTTGGTAAAAAAAAAAAAATTAAAAAAAAAAAAAACCCAAAAATTTTTTTATTTTTTTGGTCGGGGCCATTTTTTAAAAAGGGAAAAAAATTTTCCCAAAATTTTTGGGGGCCCTTAAAAAAAAAAACCCCAAAAATTTTTAAAAAAATTTTTAAAAAAGCCCCAAAAAAAAAAAAAAAACCCAAAAAAAAGAAAAAAAGGGGTTTTTAAAAAAAACCCCCCAAAAAAACCCCAAATTTCAAAAAAAAAAAAACCCAAAAAAAAAAAAACCCCAAAAAAAAAAAAATTTTAAAAAAAAAAAAAAAAACAATCCAAAAAACCCCCCTTTTGGGAAAAAAGGAAAAAAAAATTTTAAAAAACATTTTTAAAAAAAACCCCCGGGGAAAAAAAAAAAAAAAGGGGGGAAAAAAAAAAGGGGGAAAAAAAAAATTTTAACCCCCTTTCCCCCCCCCCCCAAAAAAAAAAAAAAAAACTTTTTTCCTTTTTTTTTCCCCGGGGAAAAGGGGGGGGGGGGTTTTTTGGGGGGGGGTTTTTTAAAAAAGAAAACCAAAAAAATTTTTTTTTTTAAGCCCCCCCCCCAAAAACCAACCCCCTTTTTAAAAAAAACCCCGGGCCAAAATTTTTAAAATTTTTTTTTTAAAAACCCCCAAAAAAATTTTAAAAATTAAATTTTTTTTTTTTTTAAAAAAACCCCAAAAAAAATTCCCCCTTTTTTTTTAAAAGGGGAAAAAAAAGGGGGGAAAAGGGGAAAAAAAAAAGGGGGAAAAAAAAAAAAAGGGGGGGGAAAAAAGGGAAAAAAAAATAAAAAAAAAAAAAAAAAAAAAAAAAAAGGAAAAAAAAAAATTTTTTTTTTAAAAAAAAAGGGGGAAAAAAAGGGGGGGGGGGAAAAAAGGGGGGGGTTTTTTTTTTAAAAAAAAAAAAAACCCCCCCCCAAAAATTTTCCCCCCCCCCCCCCCAAAAAAAACCCCCCAAAAAAATTTTAAAAAAAAAAAAAAAAAGGTTTTTTCCCCCCCTTTTTCCCCTTTTTTCCCCCCCAAAATTTTCCCCCCCCCCCAACCCCTTTTTTAAAATTTCCCCCCCCCAAAACCCCCCCCCTTCCCCCCCCCCCCCCCCAAAAAAAAAAAAGGGGGGTTTTTTTGGGGGGGAAAAATTTTTTTTTTAAAAAAAGGGGGGTTTTTTCCTTTTTTTATAAAAAAGGGGGGGGTTTTTAAAAAAATTTGGCCGGTCCCCCCCCAAAAAAAGGGCCCCCGGAAAAAAAAAAAAAAAAGGGGGGGGGGGGGGGGGGAAAAAAAAAAGGGGGGGGGTTTTTTTTGGGGGCCCCCCCCGGGGGGGCCCCTTTCCCAAAAAAAATTTTTAAAAAAGGGTTTAAATAAAAAAAAAAAAAATTTTTAAAAAAAAAGGGAAAAAAATTAAAAAAAAAAAGGGCCCCAAAAAAAAAAAAAAGGGGGGGGGGGAAAAATTTGGGGGGGCCCCCCAAAATTTCCCCCAAAAAAAAAAAAATTTTTTTAAAAAAAAATTTTAAAAAAAAATTTTTTTTGGGGGGGGTTTTTTTTGGGGGGGGGGGGGTTTTTTTTGGGGGGGGGGGAAAAAGGGGGGTTTTTTGGGGGGGTTTTCCCGGGGGGGGTTTTTTTTTTTAATTTTTTGGGGGTTTTTTTTGGGGGGTTTTTTTGGGGGGGGGGGTTTTTTTGGGGTTTGTGTTTTTTTTTGTTTTTTTTTGGTTTTTTTTTTTCCTTTTTGGGGGTTTTTTTTTTTTTTTTGGGGGGGGGGTTTTTTTTTTGTTTTTTTTTTTTAAAAAGGGGGTTTTTTTGGGGGGTTTTTTTTTTTTTTTGGGGCCCTTTTTTTTTGTTTTTTTTTCCCCCCCCCCGGGGGGGTTTTGGGGGGAAAAATTTTTTTTTTAAAAAAGGGGGGGAAAAAAAAAAAAGGGGGGGAAAAAAGGGGGGGGGGTTAAAAAGGGGGGGGGAAAAGGCCCCTTTTTTTTGGGGGTTTGGGGGGGGCCCTTTTTTTTTTTTTGGGGGGGGCCCCAAAAAAAAAAAAGGGGGGAAAAAGGGGGGGGGGAAAAAAAGGGGGGGAAAAAAAGGGGGAAAAGGGGGAAAAACCCCTTTTTTTTGTTTTAAATTTCCAAAAAAAAATTTTTGGGGGGGTTTTTTTTCCCCGGGGGGGTTTTAAAACCCCCCTTTTTTGGGGGCCCGTTTTTTTTAAAAAAGGGGTTTTTTTAAAAAAAAAATTTTTTTTTTTTTTTCCCCCTTCCCAAAACCAAAAATTGGTTAACCAGGGTTTTCCTTTTAAAAAAATTTTTTAAAAAAATTTTCCCCCCTTTGGGTTTTCCCCCGGGGAAAATTTAAAAAAATTTAAATTAAAAAAATTTTAAAAAAAAAAAAAAAAAAAAAACCCCCTTTTTAAAAAGGAAAAAAAACCCCTTTTTTGGAAAAAAAAAAAACCCAAAAAAAAAAAGGGGGGGGCCCTTTTTAAATTGAAAAAAACCCTTTTTTTTTAAAAAAAGGGGCCAAAAAAAAATTTTTTACAAAAAATTTCCCCCCCCTTTAAATTTTTTTAAAAAAAAAAAAAAAAAAAAAAAAAAAATTTTAAAAATTTTTTAAAAAAAAAAATTTTTTTTTAAAAAGGGGGGGGGAATTTTTTTTTTTTTTTAAAAAAAAAAAAATTGGAAAAATTTTAAAAAAATTTTTTTTGGGGTTTTTTTGGAAAAAAAATTTTTTCCCCAAAAAAAAATTTTTTTGGGGGCTTTTTTAAAAAAAAAAATTTTTTTTTAAAATTCCCCAAAGGGGGTTTTTTTTTTAAAAAAAATTTACCAAAAAAATTTTTTTTTTAAAAAACCCAAAACCCCAAAAAAAAGGGAAAAAAAAAAAAAATTTTTTTTTTTAAAAGGGGAAAAAAAAAATTTTTTTTTCCCCAAAAATTTTAAAAAAAGGGGCCCCGGGGGAAAAAAATAAAATTTAAAAACCCAAAACCCCCCCCCCCAAAAGGGGAAAAAAAATTTTCCCAAAAAAAAATTTTTTTTTTTTTTTCCCCCCAAAAATTTCCCAAAAAAACCCCCAAAAAAACCAAAAAAAAACAAATTTTTTTAAAACCCTTTAAAAAATTTTTTTTTAAAAAATTCGGGGAAAAAAAAAAAACCCCCCCCCCCCAAACCCCCAAAAAAAAAAAAAAAAAAACCCCAAAAAAAATTAAAAACCCAACCAAACACAAAAAAAAAAAAAAACCCCAAAAAAAACCTTTTCCCCCCCAAAAAAAAAAAAACCCCCACCCCACCACCCCCCCCAAAAAAAAAAAAACCCCCCCCCCAAACCCCCAAAAAAATTTAAAAAAACCCAAAACCCCCCCAAACCCCCCCCCCCCCCCCCAAAATCCCCCAACCCGAAAGCCCCCCAAAAGGGGGGGGGGGGGGGGGGGGGGGGGCCCCCCCCCCGGGGGGGGGGGGGAAAGGGGGGAAAAAAGAAAAAGGGAAAAGGGGGGGGGGGGAAGGGGGAATTTCCCCCCCCCCCCCCCCCCCCCCGGGGGGGGGGGGGGGGGAAAATTGGGGGGGTTTTTCCCCCCGGGGGAAAAAAAAAAAATTTTTTAACCCCCCCCCCCCCCCTTTTTTTTAAAAAAAACCCCCCCCCCCCCCAAAAAAAACCCTTTTTTTAATTTTTGGGGTTTCCCGGTTTCCCCGGGGGGGGGTTTTTCCCCCCCCCTTTTCCCCCCCCCCCCAAAAAGGGGGGGGGGAAAAAAAAGGGGGGGCCCCTTTTGGGCCCCAAAAATTTTTTCCCCCCCCCCCCCTTTTTTTTAAAAATTTTTTTTTTTGGGGAACCCCCCCCCGGGGTTTTTTTTTGGGGGGGGGCCCTGACGCCCCCCCGGGGAAAATTAGGGTTAAAAAAAATTTTTCCGCCCCTTTTTAACCCGGGGGCCCGGGGGTTTTCCCCCAACCCCAACTTAGTCCCCCCCCGGGGGGCCCCCCAAAAAAAAAGGGGGGGTTTTTTCCTTTTTTCCCATTCCCCGGGTTTGGGGGGGGGGGGGGGGTTTTTTTTTTTATTTTTAAAAAATTTAAAATTTTTAAAAAACCTTAAAAAATTTTTTTAAAAAATTTTTTATTTTTTAAATTTTTTTAAAAAAAATGAAGAGGGATGAAAAAAAAACAAAAGGAAGCTTTCAAAAAAAAATTTTTAAAAAAAAAAATTTTTTCCCCCCCAAACCAACAAAAAAAAAACCCCCCCTTTTCCCCACCCCCCCCCC
>CM054149.1:60450958-60465958 GCA_028751875.1 Rapana venosa | reverse complement strand
CAAAGGAATTTAAAAACCCCCCGGGGTTTTAAAAAGGGGGGGGGGGGGGGGTTTTTCCCATTTTTTTCCCCCCCCAAAATTTTTTTTTCCCTTTTTTTTTTGGGGGGTTTTTTTTTTTTTAAAAAAAATTTTTTTTTAAAAAATTTTTTTTAAATTTTTTAAGGGGGTTTTTTTAAAAAAACCCCCGGTTCACCCGGGGGGTTTTTAAAATTTTTTTTTTTTTAAAAAATTTAAAATTGATTCGGGATGATAGGCAGGGGGAAATGGCCTGGGCTTTTTTCATAGGGGATAAAACCCCCCTTTAAAATGAAATTGGGTAGTCCCCTTCTACAACTTTTATCAAAGATGACTTTTTATGCGCATGGCAAAATGGAAGTTTTTTTTTCCAAACTCTCGATAAATTTAAAATATTAAAACAACATTAAGCTGACCCATATACTTGGGAAAGAACCGGCTTTCCAAAGATTTGTATTCCATTCAATGTTGGTAAGTAACTTTCAAAACAGCATTTCACACAGGGGGCTGAATGTAAAAAAAAAAAAAAACAACAAAATGCGCATTTCCCTTATCCCGAAATAAAAAAATACCAAAACAGAACAAACGCAGTTTACCCCACCCTTCCCGAAATTTAAAAGGACAGCATGAATTTTTAGCTTTTTTTCCCAAAACGAGTTTTGATTTTCTGTACACACAGAACAAAACACAGGCAGTTTGTCAAAAACCACCAAATTGTCTAAGGGTGAACAATACAAACCCGGCTGGGGCCCAAAACCCAAGCCCCCAGTTTTTCGCCCCAAAATACCCCGGGGTAACACCTAGCCCCCCGCCCTTGTCCTGGTAACGCCAAAATTTTTTTTGGGGGGGTTTGGGGGTTTAAAAATTTGTTCCTTCCCCTAAGTGATGAGGCTAAAGTTTTTGAGAAAGCGTAGCTGGACCTTGGGAGTTTTTCCCGTGCAAAACATGGGTTTTTAAAAGGAAAGGAAATCATTTTCCCGCATTTCAAGTCGCACTGGGGTTTGAAACTGGATAGAAAATAAAACCCTTTTTGTTGAAAAAGACTTTTTCTCACAAAAAAAAATTGGGAAAAATAAGGGCACAGTTAAAAACATGTTTGAGTGATGTGTGCATGTAAAAAAAAACCCCCTTTTGGGAAATTCCCCAAAACACACAATTACACAATAAGAACTACATTTTGGGGGGTTTTATGTACATTGTTATTTAAACTACTCCCCTCCCCCAAACATTTTTATAAAAAAACAAAACCCCCACAGAGATACACAAACAAAAAAAACAAACAAACATACTGTGACAGAAAAAGAAGTGCTACCCCGGGGTCACACCAAAACCTCTTAAAAATTCGTATGAAAAAAAGAAAACCCTGTCTTACCTGTTTGTACAGTTTTTGATTTCGGAAACTTCATCCAGCCACAACCCCTTTACACGGGCTGAGGCCCCAGGAAGTACACTCCACACCTACACACCACTTTTCCCCTATTTAAAGTTCTCCTCAAGAATGTGACACAAATGTTTCCTAAAACATGAAAAACGTAACACTTCTTTTTAAGGAAAAAAATCAAACAAACCCCTGACAAAAAACCTGCTTTTTAGAAACAACTGCAGGTGACACCGTGTTTATATTGCTATTTAAAATCATGAAAATTAAAATAAAAATGTTCCCCCCTTTTAAAAATCCCCAAAATTTCCCAAAAGGCAACAAAAAAACATCACACTTTTAGATGTTTACTTTCGTTCTATACAGAATGCAACCCCTTTTTCCCTTAAAATAGAAATAAACCCGATAGCTGGGAAAAAAAAGGGCATTTACTGAAAAGGAAAAAAAGTGAAGATCCTAAGCGTTTACACCCCAAATTTACTAACATACTTTCTTCAGTACACAAGAAAAAATCAAAGCCCAATTTTCCGATTTTTTAAAATTTTAAAAATGACCCTAAATAGATGATTGTGCAAGGAAAACGATCCTTTCATATATTTCACTGATAATATCCCTCACACTTTTAAACATTTTTGACATTAAAAAGATTGTTTCAATTTATTTTAGTGAAAAAAAAGTTTCATTCATTTTAAAGACAAAAAAAAAAGTCCATTCAATTTTACTGACAAACAGTTACATTCAAATTTTTCACAAATAGTTACATTTTATTTCACTGACAAACAGGCCAAAATTTATTTCACTGACAAACAATCACATTCATTTCGCTGACGAAAAACCCCTTTAACTTCAAGCTGAAAAAAACACCCTCCCCAAAATAAGAAAACTACCAGAGGGCCCCCAAAAGAAAACACGCAAGAGGATCACAGAAGAATCTTTTACAGAAAAACCCCCACCAAAAAAACCCCCACTGGCAATTTTCCATCAAAAAAATGGCCAAAAACAGGGACGAGGGGGGAAGAGGAGGAAAAGGAAGGCAGTGGGGGTAACGTCAATAACTGACAGCTTGCCCCCCCCTCCACGGGAGCGGGTTTAATTTGGGGTTTTATTCACCACTGCTCTACACTCACTCTCTCACTCACTCACTCTCCCCCCTCGGACTAAGAAAATCATGACTGCAGTCCAGGGACAGGGAGGAGGGCCCGTGGGGTGGAGGAAAGAAGCAGCATCACTGACTGACTGACAAAAGAGAGAGAGACTGGCCGGCTTTTGCCCACTGATCTACCTCCTGGCCATGTACCTTGTGTGTGTGTTTTGTTGTTTTGTTTGTGGTTTGTGTGTGTGGTTTTGTTGGGTGTGTGTGAGGAGAAAAGAGAGAGAGAGAGGAGAAAAGAGAGGGGAGAGAGAGAGAAGAGAGAGAGAGAGGTAAAGCCCTCAACCCTGCATTTTTGCCCTTTTTTCAAAACAGGGGACCCCCAAACTCCTCTCTCTCTCTCTGGTTTACGTCTGTCGTCAACTGTCTGTCGTTTTATCTTTCTCCCCTCCCCTCTCTCTCTTTCTCTCTGTATCTCTCGGGCTATCTCTACTCTCTGTCTCTGTTTCTCTGTCCCCCCGTCTGTCCCCGCTCTCTCTCTCTCTTCTCTTGTCTCCTTCCGTCTTTCCATTATTTTAAATTTTACGAAATTATTTTATTCTGATTGTTAATGATAGACCCTACCCAGGGCAAAGGCCCGGTAAAAAAATATGTCAAAAATTCTCTTTAAAACCCTTTGGAAAAAAGAGGGTCATCTCTCTCTCTTAAAAAGATTCCCCAGTCCCCCTTTTAAACCCATGGTGCCACTACAAAAAAATGAAATTAAATGGATGATGTAACACAGTTTTAAAAAGACCCGCATGCAATGGGAAATTTAGGCGGAAAACCCAAGGGGGCAGAAATGGCTTGGGGCCTTTTGCTGGTGTGTTTTAGAGAAATAAGGGAAATGACATTAAAACAAAATATCAAGCAGAAAAAAAGAATGAATGAATGGGGTAACAATTTAATCAATGAAAAGAATAATTTTACTTGAAGGAGGGAAATAAAATTTGCAAAAATGGCTGTTTAACAACCTGGGCCTCTCAAAGAGAAGGGGAGAGAGAGAGAGAAAGGGGGGGGGGGGGGGAAGGGGGGAGAAAAAAGAGAGAGAGAGAGAGATTACATTATGTTGCTGCATGATCTTTTTTTTTTAAATAAATCCATGGGAGACAAAAAAAGATCCTGACCCCTGTCAATTTTTGGGGTTTTTTGGGGGAATGGGAAGGGGTTTTTCTCCCGCCCAAAAGCTCTGGGTTTACCAATGGGGGAAAAGGGGGCAAAACGTAACCATTTTTTGCCCCCCAAAAAAGATAGCCCAAATTTTTAACTTTGGGGAAAGGATTGTGGTTCAACGGCAAACAACAAAGGGACATGAAAAAAACTAAACCTGCAGCAAAAAAACTAGAAATTTGTTAACTGATTCCAGTTTGCTCTACAAAAAGAACCCTCTTTACCGCACACAACACACAGCCTGGCTCCCCGTATCTTTTTTCCTTGTCCTGCACTAAAGACGCCAAAAAAAATTTCAGGGAGGATCGATAGCTAATTCACAAAGTGCTGCTGCCTTGGTGATGTAAGCTTGCAGCCGAACCCGATCGTGGCTATTGGTCTTTTGGGAGGTGGGGCACCACTGCGGTGGGAAAATTTTAACCCCAAAAACTGACCTTCATGTTTGTGGCTTGGGAAGAGATTTTTCCATTGCAGAGTCCCCCCGCCTGCTTGAAAGTGTCATAACAAAAAAGGGTGTTTCACTGAGACTGTGTTAGCTAAAAAGAGTTTTTGGTCACTTTTAGTGTTTTTTTGCTCTTAAAAGTGCTATACAAAATTTCCCCTTTTTTTTTAAAAATTATTTTTAAAAAATAATAATAAAAAATAATTATTTTTTTTATTTTTTTTATTATTATTATTAAATTTTAAAAAGGCAAGCACTGCAAATGGTCCCGTGTTTTTTGGTTTAACTTTAAAAATTTTTCTCTGTGGGTTTTAAAATACCCGGTTTGGAGGGACAAGGGAAAAAGCACAAACCCGTACCTAGCCAGTCCTTTCAGTAGGTGTTTTTTTGATAATTAAATTTATTAAAGTGAGGGTCTTTAGTTTTAAAAGCTATTCACATTTAGTGATTTTAAAACGGAATATTGAATATGTTAAAATCTGCATAAAATGTGGGGCCCTGCATCCCAAATCTGAAATTCCCTTTTTTTCTCCAGGTCCCAAAGTACTCACAAACTTCACCTTCACAAACCCAAAAGGTTTTTTTTGACTGTGTAGGGATCACTGAAAATTTTTTCAACCACCTTCCTCCCTTTTTTGCTTTCTCAGCCCCTTTCCCCATAACTCACAGAAAAGCCAGCTCCCATTTTAAAATGTTTAAAAGGGAAAGGTAAGGTAAAGGATCCCTAAAACCCAAAGGTCGGGAGGGGGGCGAGGCGTCAATACCCCCACTTTTCTAGGGCCACAATTTAAGGGGGGCGCCCATTTTCCTCTCCCCCCGCTTTACCCCTTTCCCCGACCCTAAAGAGGGGAGAAACCCCTTTTTCACTGGGGGAACGGGGGGAAATGTACTTTAAGGGCCCAAAGGGGCGCAAAAAAAGACACCCATTTCCCAAATGGTAAAAACGGGCCCACGCTGCCCTTAAATTTGGGTGGGGAAAAGCGATCCTCCGACCACTGACTAAAAACCCCCCCACCCTTTTACATAATTATAAAAAATCATTTTTTTTGCTGGGGGAATTCAAAAAGAAAGTTTATTCAATGCAACACCCAAAATACCTAACTTTACCCTAAAACACTGTTTTGCTTTTGCTTTCAAGTTTTGTGAAATCCCGCTATTTTAAAATTTTCCCCCAAATGGGTGATGTGTATAAACATTTCTGTAACAGTTGGGCTTCCAAAGAAGATTAAAAAAAAAAGTAACTGAAAAAGGAATTTATCATTTTTACGAATTACGTCTTCACACGGGCCCTTTCTAAAACAAAATTTTTTTTTCACCCTTTTAATTCCCGCAATGAAAAATAAAACCTTCTCTCAGACAAAACCTGAAGCCAAATCGAAAGGGAAAATCTCACTTCTGTCCAACAGTTTTCAAATGGGGAAAAGCTGAAAGCTTAAAAACAAGAACACATCAAGAGATTGTGGGGAAGCAGTTTCTTCACCCCTAGTGGGAAACAAAACTGTTGATTACCTAAACCTTTCACTTTTTCCCGGCACTTGGTTTTTTTGGGGTCTTTGAAACTGTTGCAGAAACTTGGTTTAAAGTTTTATTAAAAAAAAAAAATTTTCTTGCTTTTTAAAAAACCCCTTTGTTTTTTGCTGACATTCTATCTTGTGGGGGGCAGGAGAATGGAATCACAATAGCCAAATTTACCACAATTTTTTAAAACTTTTTCAAATTGATTACGGTTTTTGTCAATTTGTCTTACACTAATAGGGCAAAATACCCACGGAAAAAAGGCTCAAATTTAATAGTCCCCAAAACAACAGGAAACAACATACGTCACCTTTTCTTTTTATATTGATTAAGTTAAAAAAAAAACCCGTAAAAGCTTTTTACCATGCAAAATTTTTAAACTTGTTGAGCACTGGAACAAAGGCAGGGAAATTTTTTTAAAGCTGCAACCAGTTTTAGAATGGGTCAAAATACCAAAGCGGGGAAAATCTGGGCATCGTAACTATTTCCTCAAGCTGGGGTTTTTCCCTTCAAAAATTTCCAATATCCTTTGGGGGGGTGAAGCTTTTTTTTTAATGAAAAAAGGTTTCCTTTTTTGCACAAAACCATTAATTTTGGTAACTTTCCCAAAAAAACTTCCTGCATTTCTCTGGCTTTTAGTGTTTGGCCCAAAATGGGATAAGTTATCCAGGGGGTCATTTTTTCTCGTCTGGTTGTTTTTCGGGAGTTTTTTTCAGTACAAAAACTGGGTTTCCCAAACCCTGGAATTTTTTTGAGTTTTTGGCTGAGCTTTACCAAACACTGGAAAAATTTTTTAATAATAACACGCATAAAAACTCATTTTTAATAGGAAAGCAAAGCATTTTCCAAACCCAAAAAAATTTAAAGACAAATAACATACCTGCAATTGCAGAAGCCAAATATTTAAAAATGACTGGGCATGGGTTACACAAAAATTTTTTTCCCCACTGTCCTTTTGTTCATTTTTTAATTTCTCTCTCTCTCCTCTTTTCCCCCCCCCCCTCTCCCCCCTCCAAAAACCCCCCCCTCCCCTTTTCTCTCTCCTTTTCTCTCTCTTTCCCCAAAAGCCACCTCCCTTTATTTCTCTCTCTCTACATGTCCCGCTCCCCTCTTTCCGTCTCTCTCTCAAATTTTCCCCTCTCCTCTCTGTTTGTCCTGTCTGTCTCTCCTCACACCCCCAAAACCCCATGGGATACACACATTTCACATGTGTACATGCACACACACACATTTCCCCAAAATGTCAAAGTTTGCCCCTCAGTAAAGTGGGGTAATGTTTAAAAAAAACCCACATATACAAACAGGGCCATTTTTGCTAAAAGTAATGAAAACCCCCCCCCCCCCCCCCCCAAGACTTTTCCTTTTTTTTCATGCCCCTCTTCACACCTCCCCCCATCGTACCAGAGACAAAAAACTCCCGGGATAAAAGAAAAGTTTTCAATCCCAAAAATTCTGGGAGAGGTAAATCCCAAAACTTTCTTCTGAAAAGGGAAGCAACAAGCCCCCATATATATTTTAAAAACCTTCAAAACCAGCAGCTAGTGGGAAAGGGAAAAAGTTCCCTTAACAACAATAGCAAAGATGATCACGAGAAAGGGAAAAAATCGGAGATCTAAAAAGAAAGTTTTTCCCCCACATTGGCCCCTTTTAAAAACTTTGAAAGGTCCCTAAAGTCAATCATTTCTCGAAAATGTTCCGCTGTTTTTTTTCCCAAAACAAAAGGGGGGGAAAGCCAAAAACTTCAACCCCCAGATTAACAAAAGGGAAAAAAGCTTTGTTTTCACTGAGAAAGGGGATGAAATTCATTTATTTTTTCCAATTTTAAAACAAAAGTTTTTACCTTTTTAAAATAGAAAAACAATCAGCAAAACCCGATTTTTTGCATTATAAAAGGCTCCAATTTCTGCAATGAGAAACACCAATGGCTGGAATTAGAGTTTCATATTCATTCTACTGCAAAACAGTAATTTTACACTATGGGTTTTAAGAAAACAAATTTCCAAGACTGGCACAGGGCCCAAAAAAAAAGCACACACTGCAAAAAAATCCCCAAAAGATCTTTCCAAACACCACCCCTGGGAAAATTTTTCCCTCAAACCTTGGCAACCAGTGAGGGAGGAAAGGAGGGCAAAGGGGAAGGGAGGGGGAGGAACGTCAATAAAGAAAAAGCTTTGCCCAGCCCCCCCACTGCAGCTGGGTTCAATTGGGTTTTTATTCCGGGTGCTCTACACCCATCTCTCACTCCCCTCTCCCCCTCGGGCTACAGACAGACATACTGCAGTCCAGGGACAGGCAGGAGGGCCCGTGTTTGGGGGAAGGAAGCAGCAGTCACAGACTGACACAGAGGAAAAGAGACTGGGTGGCTTTTGCCCATGATCTTCTGCCCGGGCCCCCCGGGGGTGTGTGTGGTGTGTGTGTGTGAGAAAGAGGAGCATGCCCCTCAGACCCCTTTTAGGCCTATTCACAGCCTGCACCTTTTCCCCTTTTTGAAATAAGAATCGGCACCGCAACTTTTTTCTCTCTCCTTTTCTCTTTTGTCAACTTTGTCACTTTCTCTCTGTCTTTTCTTTCTTGCTGTCCCCCGGGGACTATCTCCTGATTCTCCCTCTCTTTCCCCCGTGTGGGGAGAGCCTGGCCCTTAGACTAGGGAGCCTGCACTGTCCTTTCTTGTAGTAGCCTAGTAGATTGGCCCCTGGCAACCTCTCGTATGTCTGTTTTTTGCCTGTCCCCGGGATTTCTGTCTCTGTCCTTTTCCCTTTTGTCTCTGTTTTCCCCCTTTCCCCTTTCCCGTGGAAAAAGTAAAGCATCCCCTCGGACTTGGCCCGCTTGCAACTGTGGCCCCTTTTTTTATAAACTGGGACCGCAACTTTCCCTCTCCCGCCTTTTTTTCCCTGTCCTTTTCTGTTTTTGTCTCCTTTCTTTCTTTTCCCTCCCCTCTCTCTCTCTCTCCTCTCTCTCTCTCCCTCTCTCTCTCTCTCTTTTCCTCTCTCTCCTCTCTATGTCCCCCCCCCCCCCTTTCTCTCTCTCTTTTTTCTCTCCCTCCTCTCCCCCTCCCCTCCAATTATATAATTGCTGAAATTTTGAGTATTATCACATAAAAGCCTAAGTTATTAAGTTTTATCAACATTTTTATTGGTTTTGGGGCATAACTCACATAATTCTTCTTTTTTTTTTTTTTTTTTTTTGGAGGGGGCCCTTTTTTTCCCTGAGGGGCCCGGTGTAAAAAAAAAAACAAAAACAAAACCAAAACCTCGGGGTTTTCTAATTACTGCCAAAAATACATTGGGTTCGAATTCTCTTTTCTCTCTCTGTCTCTTCCTTTTCTCCCTCGCTCTCTCTCTCCTCTCTCTCTCTCTCTCTCTCTCCAAAATTTTCTCTTCTCTCGCCCCTCTCTCTCCCGCTCTCCCTCCCCTCCCCTCTCCCTCTCTCTCTCCTCTCTCCCCTCATCTCTCTCTCCCCTCCCTCTTTTCCCCTTTTCTCGCCCCTCCTCTCTCCCCTTCCCCCTTTTCTCTCTCCTATTCAAAATTTTTTTGAAATGTTTACATTTGCACAACCCTTTTAGGGCCCATATCGAAAAAAAAATTTTCCCAAATTTCCTTTGCAGTCCCTTTTTGTCTGTTTTTGTAGGGCTGTCCATTTCCCCTCCTCTGTCTCTCTCTCCTGTCTCTCCTCTCTGTCTCTCTCTCCATATTCCCTAATCAGGGCAAGGCCGGATGAAAAAAGTATGGGCCCAAGCTTTTTCCGTTTTCCTTAAAAATAAAGATTTATTCATTGATCGATTGATTGATTGATTTCTTCTCCCTCTCTCACTTTTCTCTCTTCCTCCGCCCGCCTTTTTCTCTCCCTCGGGTCTCTTCCCCTCCTCCCCCTCGCCTCTCCCTCTCTCTCCTCTCTCCTCTCTCCCTTTTCCCCCCCTCTCTCTCTCTCTCTCTCTTCTCTTTCCCCTCTCTCTCTCCCCTTCCCCGGTGTCTCAGTCCTTGTTTTTCTCACGTTTTTCCCCCAAACAATTTAAATTACCCCTTGACCTTGGGTAAGCATGAATAGTTGGGGTGCTCACAGCAAGGTGTGTGTGTGTGGGGAAAGTTCTGTGAGTGCATTCACTGGAATTAAACTAAAGGGCCCCTAATGGTGGTGGTGTGTGGTGTGTGTTGTGTGTGGGTGTGTGTGTGTGTGGTGTGGGATGTGTAAATTTTTGTGTGTGTGGGGGTGTGTGTGTGAGAGAATGGGGGTTTGGGCACTGTGGGATGGGGTGATGGTAGGGAAATAGGAAAGAAAGTTTTTGGGGAAGAGAGAGGGAGAGAGAGAGAAAGAGAAAAGAAAGAAGGGCAATGACAATGACAAAATTTTTGAGGGTAATAAAAGCACTCATTTCTTTTTTAAAATCCAGTCCCCGCCCGTAAGGGGTATATCTTTAAAAATAACCCAAAAAACTTATACACAAACCCCAGTAAAAACAAGGGAAAAAAACCCCTTTTTAAAAAAACCCCCTCCCCCCCAAAAAACAACAACAACAACAACAACTACAACAAAAAGAAACCCCTAAAAAACCCACCCCCCCCACCCCCCCAAAACCCCCCAACCAAAAAAAACAAGGGAAAGAAAAACCAAAACAACAAAAAAAGGGGAAAAAAAAAAAAAGAGAAAAACAAACAAAAACAACAAAAAAACCCAAAAAAACCAAGAAAAAAAACAACCAAACTTAAAAAGTCATAAAGAAAACAAAACCAAAAAAAAAAACAAAAAAACCCCGTCAAATGGTTTCATATACTTGTTATATATAACAATATAAAGGGATTAAATAGGAGAGAGAAAGAAGAGAGAGAGAAGAAGAAGGAGGGGAAAAGAGGAGAGAAGAGAGAGGAGAGAAAAAGAAAGAATGAGTTGGTGCACTGTGGGTGCACTGTGGGGGGGTGTGATGGGAGAGAAAAAATTTAAAAGGAAATTAAAAAGTGCTGAAAGAAAAAAAGAAAGACAGAAAGAAAGAAAAGGGAAGGGAAAAAGAGAAAGAAAGAAAAACAAAAAAAGAGAGAGAAAAATGTGTTGGTTGGGACTGTGTGTGTTTTGTGATGTTGAGAAAAATTTTTTAGGAAATAAAAAGTTGGGAAAAAAGAAAAAAAGAAAGAAAAAAAAAAGAAGAGAGAGGGGAAGAGAGGGGAAGAGAGAGAGCGGGGAGAGGGGAGAAGAGGAGGGAAAGGGGGGAAGAGGGGGAAAAGGAGAGGTGGGGACTAGTTTAACATAAGAGAAAGAAGAGGGGGGTGGGTGGGGGGGTTTGGGGGGGGGAAGTGGAAGGGGGAACCCCAAAAACAGAGAGCAATTTTGTCAGCCCACAATATTTATTTCAAATATGCAAAAGTCCCATATGTGGAAAATTTAGTTTGGGTATACACACATAAGTCTTTTCCCGTGCATGCCCCCCTATTTGTGTGTAAGATAGAGTATGCAAAGCCCTGTTTGGGAATGTGTGTGCGTGTGCGTGCGGGAGTTATTTTTTTTTATTTATTTTATTCCTTTTTAATCGAGGTAATGGGAATTTGCCCTTACGTGCTTTTTTTTCAACAGTCCCATGTTATATGCGGTTTTTTTTAAAAATTTTTTCATCTGTTCCCCCCCGGCACACAATGGCCTACTCTTTCAAAAAGCGGAACAGGGTTTTAAAGTGTGCGGGAAGATTTCCCGCGTGCGTTTTCACCGGGGGCCCGGTTTTAAGTCTCATCCAAAGGGCTTTCTGAAAAATTTTTTGAGTCTCTGTAGGGGGTGTTGTGGGGTGTGTGTGCGTATGGTGTGGCTGAGTACGTCGTGTGCGTGTTTTTTGTGTATGCGCGCCTGGCCCCTGCGCGCGGGAGCGTAAAACCCACACACACACACCCACACACACACACACACACCCCACACCACACACACCCACACTGAATGTTTTCCCCAGGTTTAACGTTGACACGAAACCCCCATGGACAAAGTGGGGAGAAGGGATAAAGTTTAACCCGCAGCAATCAATCCAAACCTGTCTCCCCGCCTCCTCTTGGGTTTAACTATGCCAACCCCTCTCCGCCTCCTCTGTCCTTGTCTCATGAAACATCAACACTTTCACTTCTGCTCCAAATCCATCCCTGCTTTATTTTTTCCCTTCCTCCTCAAAACCAACCCCTGCGTTTATTTTTTCCCTCCTCCTCAAATCTATCTTCTCTAACGTTCCCCTTCCCCCAAACCCCTCCCCTGCTTCAATTTCCATCCCTTTTCCCCAAACAAAACCTTTGCCCCCCCTTTCCATTTTTCCTCAACCCATCCTCTGTTTCACTTTTCCCTTTGCCCTCAAACCCATCCTCCCGCTTCATTTTTTTATTCCTTCCCCAAAACCCTCTTCTACTCCGCTTTTTCCCTTCCTTTTCAAAGCCCTCCCTCGGGTTCACTTTTTCCCTTCCCCCTTTAAAACCCTTTCCCCTGCTTCAATTTTTTTTCCCCTCAAAACCATCTTTTTGCTTTTAATTTTTTATTTTCCCCCTCAAATCCTCTTCTACCTTCTTTCCATTCCTCCTCAAACCCATCCTCTGCTTCCTTTTAACATTCCTCCTACTTGCACCCCCGCCCCTCCATATATGATTGATAGTTTTCCCTTTTTTTTGTATGAAACACCACAATTTTTCTAGCACTTCAGGTAGGCTTTTGGTGGGCACCTGCCTCCCCTTCGGCAACGTCATCCCTCATCACACATTTTAAATTTGCTCGAAAAAAACAAAAGATGCTTTACAATCCAAAAAAGTTTATTCCCCCAAACTCTTTTAAGCTATAGAAAAACAAAAAAGCGACATATCAAAAAATGAAGACGGGTAACAGCAAAAGAGCAAAATTCAAGTACACAAAAGAAAAACAAAACCCAAAAACAACAACAAAAATAATTAAAAATAATAAAATAAAACCCCAAAAACAACCCAAAAATAAATAACAATTAAAAAAAATAAAATAATAAAAAAAATGAATTAGACAAGATTTTTACACTGTTAGGGTCGATTCAACCCCGAAAAGGATGACAATTATTTATGTCTTTTAAAAAAATGTAGGTTTTTTGAAGTGACGACCAGGGGCTTCAGAAAGTTTTTACTAAACCCAATTTTAAAAAAACTATTTGGGAAAATATCACCAGAATTAAATCGAGCAAAAATTGGGAATCATTTCTGCACCCAAATTTCAGACAAATTTCTGCGGGGGCAGCAGCAGCAGCACAGCAGCAGCAGCAGCAGCGCAGCAGAGCACACAGTAGTAGTAGTATATTTTATAGTATAAATAGTAGTAGTAGTTAGTAGTAGTAGTAGTAGTATTTGTAAATAGAAGTAAATAGTTTTAATAGTAGTAGTAGTAAATAGTATAGTAGTATAAGTAGTAAGTAAATAAATAGAAGTAGTATATGTAGGGGAGTAGTAGTATAATTTGTATATTTGTAGTAGTAGTTTGTTTTTTGGGTTCTTTCCCAAAAACCTAATTTAAAAGACAATTTTGGGATATTCATTACGATTAATTTCTTGGGAAAAACAAAATACTTCAAAAGTTTATGCTCCCTGTTCTCATTCCTTACAAATACAAAAGGTATCAGAGAAGGGGGTGAAAAACGAGAACAAGATAAAGAACCCCCCAGAGAAAAGTAGAATATTATTTCCCCGGGAAAATGTAACACAATTGGGTTTACGTCTATATCATTTAACTGGGAAGGGGAAAAGGAATTATAGTATTTCCCCGGACCTTGCATACCCCCACACCCCACTCCACTACACAACACTGCATTCTTACACTACAACACACGACACATTTCACTACCTACCCCCGAAATACATCCTCAAACTACACTACAAAAAACCAAACTCAACAAACTACACTACAACACACTACATACCTGCACTACATGATACTTTATAACACAACATTTCATCATACACTGCACTGCACCCTGCACACTTTACACTACAACAAAACTACACGACCACATACCGCACTACACAACACTACATACATAGCCACTGCACTGCACTGCTCTACAACATACACTACACTACCCCACACTGCACTGCACTGCACTACACAACACAACACTACATACACTACACTGCACGCACCGCACTACACTGCACTAATTACAACAAAAACTCACACACAACACGGGCATCACTAAAAATACCCTACTTTTACACACCTACTCACCACACTAACTGCACTGCAACACAACATACATACATACCAAACCTACCAACACTACCGCACTAAAATTACTTTACACTACACTACATTACACCTCACTACCTGCATTACAACATTACTACATGCACTACACTAAATACCCCCCAACTGCATACACAAATACCACAACAAACATATATACACACACTACACTGCACTGCACAAACTAATACACTACACCACACTAACTACCAACATAACTCATACACTATACTACCTACACTACACTACACTAACTACATGCACTAAACTACACACACTACACACACCACACTGCAACAAAAACATAACTACACTCATACACTACATACACTACACTGCACACACTACACACACTACACTACACTACATAACTAACTGACTAATAAAAACCACTACCCCACACTGCACACCAACATACACTACACTACACTACACTATACTACACTACACTACACTACATGCACTGCCTCATACACTACATCATACACTAACTCACTACACAAAAAGCACTCCCTCCCTACACTGCACAAACCTGCCACCTGCACTACACGGCACTGCACTACATGCATAATTTCCTTACATGCACTCCCTCCCTACACTCACTACACGCACACATGCAAACATGCCCTACACTAACTGCACTACCTACACTGCACTACCTAATACATGCACTGCATGCATACACTACACTAACTACACTGCAAAGCACTACACTAAACTACACACACTGCATACACGCACTACACTACACTCATTCTACCACACTACACAACACACTACATGCATGCACTACCGCCACACTACATACACTGCATGCCTGCCTACGCTACACTACATCCTGCAAAACTACACTCCCTTTCACGCATGCATACACTCACTCCTGCATACACTGCACTACACTACACTACCTACACCACATGCCTACACGACACTACACTACACTCACTATATACCTAACTACACTAACTAACTACACTGCACTGCATACACTACACTACCTACACTACACTACACTACACTGCACAAAACTCACTACACCATTTCACTACCAACTCACTCACTATACTACACTAATAAAACCCATAAACTACACTGCACTACACCAAATTTCCTAATACCGCATCACTACACAAACCCCTTCACACA
>CM054149.1:60434301-60446801 GCA_028751875.1 Rapana venosa | reverse complement strand
TTCCAAAGCCGTCCCCTTCACTTTCCCTTCCTCCCAAAACCCCTCCTCTGCTTCAATTTTCCCTTCCTCCTCAAATCATCTTCTGTTCATTTTCTATTCCCCCTCAAATCCATCTTTTACTCTTCTTTCCTTCCTCCTCAAACCCACCTTGCTTCATTTTTTAAATTCCTCCCATGTTGCACCCCGCCCCATATTGATTTTAGTTTTTTTTTGTATGAAAAACCACTAAAATTTTTTCTAGCACTTTTAGGTGAGGCTTGGGGGTCACCGCCCACCTGTCGGCATCGTCATCACATCACACATTCATAACGTGCTCAAAGGACAAAAGATGCTTCCAATTCACAAATTTTTTTTCCCATGAACTCTTTTTTTGCTATAAAGGGAAAAAAAAAAGCAGCATATCAAAAAGAATGAGGTTCAGCAGAAAAAGCAAAATTAAGTACCAAAAGACAACAACAACAACAAAAACAACAATAATAAATAAAAATAATAAAAACAACAAACAAAAAATAAAATAAAAACAACAGTAAATAAAAAATATAATAATAATAATGAAATTTAAAATGATTATACACGTTAGGGTCATTTCCCCCGAAAGGGTGACAATAAATTTTTTTGTCTTTTAAAAAAATGTGGGGTATTTTTAAATGAAGACCAGGACTTCGAAAAATTTTACTAGAACGAATTTTAATACGATATTTGAAAGTATCACCGATGGGAAACGAGTCAGAATTGGAATCATTTCTGCCATAAATTTTTAGACAGCTGCGGCGGCAGCACAGCAGCAGCAGCAGCAGCAGCAGCAGCAGAGAGCAGCACAGCAGTAGTTAGTAGTATAGTTAAAATGTGTATAGTAGTAGTAGTTTGTAGTAGTGAGTAGAAAATAGAAAATGTTAGTAGTAGTTTTGTGTAGTAGTTAGTATAGTAGTAGAGAAATTAGAGTGTATAGTAGTATAGAGTTAGTAGTAGTAGTATATAGTAGTAGTAGTAGTATGTTTAAATAGTTTTTTGGCTGTCTTCCCCAAAACAAATTTTAAAACAATTGGTTAAAATTTATTAAAGATTAAATGCTTTGGAAAACAAAGTACTTCAAAAGTGTGAGTGCTCCTGTTCCTTCTCTTACAGTACAAAATGTAGCAAGAAGGAGTGATACGGAACAATAAAAGAAAGTTCGGGAAGTATGAAGTTGATGCCGGCAAAATAAAATCAATTGCTGCTTTATAATCATTCAACAGTGGGAAGGGAAGGTAATTATAGTATTTTCCCCCGGGGCCTTGCATACTCCCACACTCCACCCACTACACAAACACTGAAATTTCATTTCACTACAACACACTCATACTTTCCTACACTCCCCCCGACACACTACACTCCATAAACTACACTACAAAAACTACACTACAACAAATCACTACAACACACTTCACTACACGCACTACACTGCATACATTTTACTACACAACACTACACTCACTCCTGCAGCACTACACTGCACACATTAACCACAAACAAACTACACCACTACACTACCTGCACTACACAACACTACACAAAACTACGCCACACTGCACTGCACTGCCTCCAACACAAAACACACTACCCACATGCACGCACTGCACACACAACACAACACTACAACACTACACTGCACTGCCACCCCATACACTGCACTACATTTCATACAACAAACACACACACAACACTGCACAAAACCCACACCAAAAATCATTACACTCACTACACACACCACACTCACGCACTGACTACACAACACTACACTACACTACACTACACAACCCAAAACCCACCTGCACTACCTACATTACACTAATACACTACCCCACTACCTGCACATACAACACTTTATACACTCACTACATACACTACACCACCTGCCAAACAAACCTACACTACACTACCTACACTATACTACACTACCCTACACTGCACTGCACTTCCTAACTACACACACCCCAATCACTACCCCCCTACACTACACACCCCCTATCTACACTACACTACACTACACAAAAATACACTGCCTACACTACACTCACTCACTACACCACACGCCTACACAACACTACCTACATGCATAACTACACTAACTACACTGCATACATACACTACACCTACACTACCAAACCCACCTACACGCACTAAAAACACAACTACACCCCACTGCCTACAAACACTACACTACATAAAAACCCACACTATATACACTACACTACACTCACTGCACTGCAAACTTTAAAAAACACTACACTACATACACTACACTACACTACACGCCCTACACACCTACACTGCACTCACTGCACTACACTGCCTACATGCACTGCACTCACTGCACTACACTGCACACCTGCACTGCACGCACTACACTGCACACACTGCATACACTGCACTACCTGCACACACTAATCACTACACACCGCACTACACACCTCACTCACTGCCTACACACTACATCACCACGCACTACACTGCCACACTAAACACCCCACACTGCACTACACGACCTACCTACATACACTAACAAAACACACAACTACACTACACACACTGACTGCCACACTCACTACACTACCTACACTGCACTGCATGCCTAGCTACCTACACTACATCACTACATACCTACACTGCACTGCATACACTACATACACGCAAAAATGCACTCCCTAACTACACACACCCCACTGCACTACAGACCTCATACATCACTTTTCCACTACACTACACTCCCACTACACTGCACTCCACACTAACTACACACACTAACTACACTCATGCACTACACTACACTACACACTGCCTACACTACACAAACCCAACTATACTACATCCCCTACCTAACACACTACATGCAAACACTACACACATACAACACGCACACCTACACACACTACACTACACAAAAACTTTGGGGACGGGGAAACCCAGAAATTAGAACATTGCGCTTTCAATCGACGACCCGGGTTCGATTCCCGTTCGGGGATATCTTTTCCCCGGAGTTAGCATCGGCAACCCACTCCCCCAAAAGTCCTTCGGGGAGACTATAAACCCAGGCCCAAGCCACGGGACTATGTAAAAAATGCACATAAGTGCTTATTCCCTTTCCTCATGTAAAAAAAATTTTTAAATAAATTTTAAAAAAAATACATTACCTAAACCGCACTTTACTACAGTCACCACAACAACTACACAGCACTACACTACACTACACTCACTACACTACTCTGACAAATAACTACCTATACTACATACCACACACAAACACTGCACTACTTTTTACACACCACCCGACACACACACCCCATCAAAAAACACTCCATCAACTACACTACAACAAACTACACACAAAACTACACTACAACACCTACACTACAATGCACACATGCACTACATTATACTACACACAATACACTACACCACTGCACGCACTACATACACGCATACTTTCACTCAACAAATACACGCACTACCTACACTGCATACACAACCCACCACTACGCCACACTGCACTGCACTGCTCTACACAACACTACATACACTACGCCACACGCACTGCACTGCACTACACAACACAACCTACACTACACTACACTTTCACTGCACCGCACTAAAACGCACACATTAAACCAAAAAAAACTCCCACCAAAAATGCACTAACTACACTACCTACATTAACACACTACACTACACCCATTTCACTGCACGCACCACAACAAATCATACCTCACTACACTACACCCCACTACACTGCACTACCTCATTTTCACACCTAACTACACCTCACAACGCACTAACAACACTATACTACCTGCACTACACACACACACCCCACTGCATACACAAAAACTACACTACCTACAAAATACTACACTAACTACACTGCACTGCACGGGACTACACTACACTACACTCCTACACCACATGCCAAAACAAAACTACATACACACACTACACTACACTACATACACTCATACACTGCATACACCACTGCACTACACTACACTCACTACACCCCAATGCACTACACAACACTCACTAACTACACTGCACAACTACACTACACTACATGCACTACACTAACACACTACACTACACTACACTACACTGCACTACACAAAATACACACACCCCACGCACTACACAACACCATAAAATACACTAACTATACACACTAACTACACTACACTACACTCACTACAAACACCAAAAACCCCACTACACTACACTACACTCCCCTACACTGCACTACACCATGCACTACACTGCACTGCACTACACCACTACACTGCACTCCTGCACTACACTACACTGCATAACTGCACACCAACACTACACTCACTGCATACATGCACTACACTGCATACACTGCACACAATACACTGCCTACACTCACTCACTGCACTCACTGCACTGCACTACACAACTACAGCACTCACTACACTAAAAACTGCCCCTACACTGCACAACCTACACTACACCACATGCACTACACGCACTACACACACACACATACTACACTACACTACACCACTACATACACTACACTACACACACTGCAACACCACACACTGCACTACCTCACTACACACACTCACTATACTACACTACACTACACTACACTGCACTACCTACACTCACTACATACACTACATTGCACTACCACACACCACAACACTACCTCACTACAAATCACTTGGTGACGGGATAGCCTAGTAGTTAGAACATTGCGCTTGCAATCTGACGACCCGGATTCGATTCCCGTTCAAGGGGATATCTTCCCCTGGAGTTAGCATCAGTGCAGACTCCACTCTCCCCAAAAGTCCTTCGGAGGAGACTATAAACCGAGGCACATGCACACGGGGACTGGATGTAAAAAATGCACATAAGTGCTTATTCCATTATCCTCGATGTAAAAGAATTTTTTAAATAATTTTAAAAAACAATACATTACACTAAACCGCACTACACTACAGTACACCACAACACACTACACTAGCACTACACTACACTACACTGCACTACACTACTCTGTACTATACTACACTACGCTATACTACACTACACTACACTACAACACACTGCACTACATTTCACTACACTACACTACACTACACTACGCCATACTGCACTACAACACCCTACAGTACACTGGTGGATCGGTGGTCTAGACGTAACTTTTTATTGCATGATGATCAATGACAACGAGGATGACATCTCCTTTAACCAATAGTTGAAGCTTAATCCATTATCCTCCAAATAAAAATTTTTTTTTAAATATATAGATTTTGTTCTAAAATTATGCTTGCCTAAATCACCTAGTAGTCAACAGACATTATACCAAGGAGAGAAAAAGATATCGGCATCACCGAATTCGGTGTTAGCCGCCACCCCCAGCGACACCGACATGCTCCTCCTTCCTTCTCCATGTGCTCCTCCTTCCTTCCTTCCTTCTCCATGTGCTCCTCCTTCCTTCCTTCCTTCTCCATGTGCTCCTCCTTCCTTCCTTCCTCTCCATGTGCTCCTCACTTCCTTCCTTCTCCATGTGCTCCTCCTTTCCTTCCTTCTCCATGTGCTCCTCCTTCCTTCCTTCCTTCTCCATGTGCTCCTCCTTCCTTCCTTCCTTCTCCATGTGCTCCTCCTTCCTTCCTTCTCCATGTGCTCCTCCTTCCTTCCTTCTCCATGTGCTCCTCCTCCGGTCTCCGCTGTACTGCCCTGTACTGCTGACTTCATGGATTCTCACGCCACAGGATTCGGTGATGTTGCCAATGAGAGAAGCTGGTGGTGTGCCTTTTTATTCTCTTGTTTACCCTTGGTCACATGAAGACTGATATCCAAGACAAACCTGAGGGGAATAAACGCCTGAGGCTCTGATAAGGTAACGGTAAAGGTGACCCATAACCTATGTGGTCGTAGGACAGCGAGACGTCAGAGACCTCACTTCTCTAGAGGCCAGCATTTGAGGACGGCGCCCATCTCCTCTCCCTCGCTGCTTTACCTTCCCTGACTCTAAAGAGGCAGGTAGCCTACCCATTTACAGCTGGGTGAACTGGGGGACTGTACTGAAGCCAAGGCACGCAAACAGCCACCCATCCAATTGGTAACCACGGTCGATGCTGCTTAACTTGGCTGGGGGAAAGCAAGTGCTCAGACCACTGAGCTATCCCGTACCCGGCTCTGGTACACTAGTACAAAAAAAAAAGATTGCATGCTGCGAATTTGTGGGCTCAAGAAGAAAACGTCTGTGGAAAGAACTGGACAGTGGAGGTTTATTTTCCAGGGGCAAAAGTTCCTTTCCAGCAAGTTGTCTGTGCTCTTGTGTTAGATTGTGTCTCTGCCTAGGCCCGCGTCTGTGCCCTCAGTCTGTTGTGTTGTGTGCCTGAAGGCCAAGTAGCCATTTTCTTTTCGTTTCTCGGCTAAAGCTACGGTACGCTATGCTACGCTACACTACACTACATTTTACTGGCCTGGGATACACTACACTACACTATACTACACTACACTGTGTGTATGTATGTATGTCAAGTCAAGTCAAGTCAAGTCAAACTTTTATTTTCAGATGGTACATTGAATAAGCAGTGCATTTGCTTTTTTTCATCAAGCCATCTATCTAAAGAAAGAAAAAAAGCGAGAAAAAAAAGATAATGTATATGCAGACATAGAATTAAAAAAAAAACATCTAATCTATGGTAAACCATACAAATCAAACAAAAAAACCAATAACATATGCATATGTGGAATTAAAATAAAACAAAAAAAACAGAAAAATATGAGACCATACAATTCAAATAATTCAAAAATCCTGAAAAAAAATACCCGTAATAACACAAACAAACAAGCAAAAATAAAAAAATCCCAAACCAAAACAACAAAGAAGACAAAACAGAAAAAAAATTTAAAAAAAAAAACCACACCAACTGCTTCCCTCCCCCCCCCCCTCCTCACACACACATGTACACAAAAACCCTTCAACCATACAAACAACTGAATAAAACAACAACAAAAGGATGAATCAACAAGGACAACCACAACAAGGAAATAAACAATCAAACAAACACAAATATACATACACAACAACAACAGCGACTATAACTAACATAGGACAAAAAACACCCAAAGACAAATGAAGAACAATATAGAACTAAAAAAAGACGAGAAAAAGAGCCCCAAAATTATCCCCCCCCCTCCCCAAGAAAACCACCCTAAACCCAAAGCAAACTAAAGGCAAAATAAACCAGAACCCCACCCCCACCACTACTCAATAAAAACAACAAAAACCCAAAAAATTAATGGATATAAACAGAGAAAACTGATGTATCATTTAAACACTTACATACACATACACATACACATCCTCACCCATATCCCCTTTACCACATAATATACTCATATATAAAAAAAAAACAAGAATAACCAACAGCTATTGGTTTTCAGAGCAAAGAAGTATAAAAAAGACATCCATTTCCTCCCTTTCCCCGGGTCATATACACACATGTACATGTGCTTTTTGGTTTTTGAGGAAAGACAACGTTAACCCTTTCGATAAAAGAATAAATTCAGGCAATGTAAATCCACCCAGCAGTACTAACGTCAGCAATAACAATTTAGCTCATCTAGTACAATGAACCAGAAAACTAACAGTGACAAAACTAAATAGATCAGCATATTTATGTGTAATACAAAAGAACATAAAAAGGCCAAAACAGCAAGAAAGTAAAAAACCAAAACCGAACCATTTACACAACACACACGCACCCCACACACTTGTACACACACACTTGTACACACACACACACACACACACACACACACACACACACACACACACACAACACACACACACATCAGATTCAAAGCGTGCTGGGGTTGATTTCTATCAACCCATATATAGATCAATGTTTACACATTGTACTCTATATGATATGAAAACTTGGGTCATATCTGATTTTAATGAAAAGGGAATAACGTCAGTGACACTTAAATCCCTCTCTTAAGTTACAAGTGTGTTCTGTACTTTTATTCAGAAATATTTTTTGGGATGTGTTTTATACTGATTTTTGTTTTTTAATACATTTCAAATTTTGGGGGAGTTTATTCCATAGGTCACTGCCTGAATACAAGAGGCTCGATTTATATAGGTTATTTTGGGTCTTGGAAATGTTAGCAAATGGTTGTGTCTATGTTGGTTAACTTTGAAAGCTTGGTAATCTTGGGAGGTGTATTTTGGATTAACAACTTTTTGCATAAACACAGCTTTATTGGTAAAAGTCGGTTTCGAAATGGTCAGGACTTTTTATTTGCTTATTAATCCTCAATTGTCAGGGTGCTTGTTTTTAAAAATTTCAATTTTTTACTTCTCTTTTATATAAGCGATAAATAAATTTTTCAAGTTCGTTCCACTGCAGGTATCCCAAAATATTTTTGACGCATAGTCAATGATTGGGTTAGAATGTGACCGCAAAAAAATAGTTTCGAGAATGATTATTTGGAAAGGTTTTATTTTTGGATAATTGAAGTAGCCTGTGAGCTAGGCGTTTACCTAGTGACATTATGTGATCAGTCCAAGTATATTTTTGTAAATGGTAACACCTAATATTTTATGTGAGTCAACTTCTTCAACTATTCCGTTATCCAACAACAGAGGTTGAAACCTATCATTCATTTTTGCCTTTTCTGTCTTGCTGATACGTACTTTACATTTTGTTTTTTGTGCATTTAAGGACATGTGGTTTAATTGAGTCCAAATAATCAATCTGTCAATACTGTTTTGAAGTTTGCTAGTTAATCTGCTGGAGTCTGAATCACTACAAAAGAGAGTGGTATCGTCAGCAAACATTTCACAGTTACATTTAATAAAACAGGGTAAATCATTTACTAGACTGAAAACAAGAGTGGTCCCAATACTGAGCCTTGTGGTACCCCAGGGTCTAATGGGTAGTAGTTCTGATCTTGGTTATTTATAGATACAAGCGCTGCCTTTTGGGGACAAAAAATTTTCTAGTAGTTGGTAACTTCAGGTGGCAGTTTGTACAATTCTAATTACGCAATAACAAAGAGTGGTTGATCACATCAAATGCTTTTTCAAAGTCAACAAAAAGGAGGCCAGTAAAATTTATTGTCATTTATATTGTGTAGGAGACTGTCATTAGCTGAGTTAGAGCAGTGTGACAGGAATAGTTTTTACGAAAACCCTGATGATCCCCGTGCAATAGATTGTTTTTATAAAGTAAGAATTTAGGGATGTTTGTATGTGTTTTTTTAATGGGTTTAGATACTACAGAGAGAATTGAAATTGGCCTGTAATTTGAAGGAGAAGAGCAGTCACCTGATTTATGGACAGGTATAACTTTTGCCTTTTTTAAAATTGAGAGGAAAAATCTTTTCTCAATACACAAGTTGTATAGATATGTCGTGTTTCAACAATAACCGGACTAGCGAGTTTTTAATCCGAGCATCTAACTTGTCTAGATCACGTGTTCTAGAATTCGTTTGCAAATTTTTTTGCTTTCTAATACATCAAAGGTTGTCATTGGCTGGAGATTAAATGGAAAGTTAATATGTTTTGAGTTAATATATTGTTGTAGGTAATGAAGATCATTTTCGCTTGATTGTCACATGTTATAACTTTATTTGCTACATTTGAAAAAATGGCTGTTTAATTCATCAGTTGATATGTCTTTAAAGAACTGTTGACTTATTGAAACATGTTTTTTACATAAAAGTATTGATGGCTTTCCAAATCTGGCGAGAGTCACTAGTGGTAATTAACAACTGTTTTAAGTAATTACGCTTTGATCTGCGTTTAATGGAATTCCTTTATTCCTTTGTGTCCTGAATTGTTTATGTGTACCATGGTTTTCAGGTGGTTTTAAATTTATCTCGATTCATGTCTTTTGTTACCTTTGGGGGTTTGGTTTTTTCTTTAACTCTTTTTTTTTATAAAGGGAGCATGTTTGTCATTTCACTGAGATAAATAGTTAACCCAAAATTCAGCAGCTTCATCGGGGTCTCTGATTTGGTATACATCGTGTATGGTGAGTTCATCAGGTCCGAAAGAAAATTATCCTCACAGAAGTGTTTAAATCGTCGGTAATATATAGTTTTATGCCCAACTTTAGGAATTTTATGCGACGCTTAAACCAAGTACAGCAGACAGGATTATGATCGTTGCATCCACATGACGGAGCACATACTTCAGCTATTGCTGTTTTGCGTTAGTGTATATAGATCAATTAAAAGTTACGAGTTATCTGTTTTTTACGTGTGGGGTTTTTCTATTGTTGTTCCGACCAAACATCATATAGTTGTGATTCCTTTTTGGTTTAGGTTTGAGTAGTCTATGTTAAAATCTCCAAGAATAATAGTTTCACAGTTTAAAAGTGCAACTTCATCCATTAGAGAATTGAATCTATCAAACCAAATTTTGTGGTTTCTGACGGATTTCTGTATATGAATCCCATCAAAAGTGGACTTAATGTTTTTAATTTGATTTCTACCCAAATCGATTCGATATCTACACATCAAAATTTTTATAGCCTTTGACAGCATAATGAAGATGCGAAATATGTTAATAGGGCCCGGTTTTTTTTGGTCTGTAGGGGTCTTGGCGAAATATTTGGTATCCCGGAAAGTGCATGTCTGCATCAGTTATATTTGAAGAAAGGCGGGATTCAGCAAAGCCAAATAAATGAAACCATTCCCATCATTAAATAGTATGCAGCAAAGTCTCTTTTTATTGGTTGCATTTTTTATGTTAGGTAGCCCACTCGTAGACCATGTTTTATTGGCCCCTTTTTGAGGTAAGAGACATGACGTAGAGGGAGGAGTGCGGTTAATAGGCTGTGTTAGAATTTCAGGTTTAAGAGAGCAAACGCACAATGAAAAATCAAACAAAATAAACATATACAGAATTAAAAAACAAACAAACAAACAAACACGTAATTGAAATATAAAGATCATAAGATTACAGGTATGATCTTACAATAATTGCTCTGTAACAAAAATAACTAATTAAAAAAAATTTAAATGTATACACCCTACACACACTAATTGAGAATTATTTGTTACAATGCAATGCAAAATCCTAAAAGCTTAACAAAAATATTCAGTACAGGAAACAAAAGAAAAAGAGATCAAATGGAAAAAAATTAAAAGGTTTGAAAATAGACTTTCGGGCTTGGAAAAAGTATCCTATTCCTTTTCGGGAGCAGTCAAAAAACTGTTATTGCTCAAAAGTCTCTATCAATATACAATGTTCAATAATCAGCTTTATAATTGAGCAAAAAAAAAGATTTCACTGTGTAAACCTTGTAAGTATACTGCAGATGACACCATTCATTCCTGAGAGGAAGGAGAGAGTCAGAGGTTGTGACAGAGAGACAGGTAGAAAGACAGTCAAAAAGAGGCTTTTAAAAGAGAAGAATATACTAGATTACATAGAGGTATAGAGGGATACAACTTGACATGGCCAGTACTGTAACATATCATCAGTAGGTTATGCTCTGTAGTGTGAAATGACACAATATTGGAAAATGGGGAGGGGGAAGGTGGAATGACCATGTAAGGGTGAAAATCACAATATTCAAAGAAAAACATTGCATATATAAATATATATATGTGTGTGTATGTATGTATGTATGTATGTATTGTATGTATGTATGTATGTATGTATGTATGTATGTATGTTAGTCCGTTGTTTTCGACGATGACCTCCAAAACAGCAGAGGAGGCAGCTGCTGTTCCGGAAACTGGGCAGAAATTTGATTATAGTGGAGATGCCTTGCCCACAGCACATCCTCACTCACTCGGCCAAGTGGGCAGTCAGCGTTGGAGATGTTTTCCAAAGGCCCAACTAGCCTCCCGAGCTGCACACATAAGGACTGTGCGAGTCAAGCTCCTAGTCAGAGAGTCATATTTGATCACTAAAGACTAAGCTGTAAAGTGGAATTCCATGAGTGGAAAAGCCACTGGTCATACAGCCTCTCACTTTGCTGTTGCCCCCAGCGTCAATGATTTAATCAACACCTGTGATAAAGCCCAGGCGCTGGGGCTTATCACACTACACTACATTACACCACACTACACCACACTACACTACACTACACTACACTACACTACACTACACTACACTCCCTACATTGTACTGCACTGCACTGCACTGCACTGCATTTGCACTGCACCACACTCCAGTCCACCCCACCACACCACTCCACACCCACCCCACCACACCACAAACACTATACCAAACTACACTACACGACACTATGCCACATCCATTCCACCCCCACTCCATTCTATCCACTCCACTCCATTCTACTCCACTCCACTACACTCCACCCCACTCCACCACACTCCAGTCCACCCCACCCCACCACACCACACTACACTACACCACACTACACTGCACTACACTACACTCCCACTACACTAAACTACAACCTTAACTACACTACACTACACAAACACAACACTACACCACACCACAC